>SNQJ01S0001725.1:69954-91083 GCA_010110895.2 Picea sitchensis
CCCCCTCGAAGAGGCTTATTATCTGAAATTGTCTCTTTTTCAAGGCGTTGAGTACTTTTCCTAAGGTTTTTCTATGCTATATTGAAGTTTGGTTCTTAACAGTTTGAAAATCCTTTAAGTCCACACCCGACCTTCTGTCAAACTCAATTTAGCCTGTAACTGTTTAACAAGATCCCTTTGTTGAGTAACCTGTACCTGACTTGCTTGTATCTTCTGGTTCATTTCATCCAGGTTAGCTTTGAGTGACTAGATTTCTTGCCTTTCAACAGCTCTGGCCTGCTCCAGACTTTTATTCACCTCTTCTCGAATGTTTTTCTCAGCATTCTTCAATTGATCCTACAATTGAGATATCACATGGTTACTCTTCTTTATCCTTGTTCTCATGTTCTCCACAGTAAAAATGTTTGTTTTTGCCATGGCTCCCATAGAGCCCGCCACCTCTATAGTGAAATCATCCTCTTCCATTTTTTTTCCATCTATCAAGACCCTATGCTTCTTCACCATACCCCCTTCTCTGATATGCATTTCTTTCTTTACAATAGCCTTCCTCTTCTTGCTGAAAAAATAATTAGAAGGAAGCGTCTCATCTCTGGAAATAGGAGTGAGGTCACCAACATATATAGTTCCCATTTGTGAGAGTCCAAAGGTGGACTGTAAAGGAGTTAAGGAAGTTATGGGACTTCCTAGCTCTGTAGACCTTGTTTCTCACATAGCGTCAGGTATAGTGACATCAACAACAGGTGATGAAGGAAGAGTGGACTTACTGCACTCGGAAGGTGTTCTGGGCCTCCTCTCTGCTTCTGTCTCTAGATTTTACGTCTGGAAGGCCTCTTCATTTTGTGAAGAGCCTTCAGTCTCTTGAGGAAATTCTTTAGGATTGACTTTATCTTGTGTTTCTTGTCCGAAAACTGTAGGAGTATCTTCTTGTTCCTAAGGAAGGGTAATTGCTTCTCCTTCCAACACTTTGGGCAGACCGCTCTATCTGTGCTTCTGGAAGGTATGAAAACTAGCTTGCAAGTCGGATGACAATGTCTATACTCTTTCTAACACTTCCTCATAGGTCTTAGTCCCTTTGAATAGGTCATCACAAGGGGACTTCTCATGTTCATAAGCCTTCATATTACAGTGGGCCATGTGTTTTCCCACTAACTGGTAAGGATTGTGCTTCCTGTGCTCGAGGTTTACCAGTTTAACCTCCTCTTGCGTTGTCACTTCAACTTTTGAATGACCTAAGTTGAGCAATGAAAATTTCCCAATCTGAACGGGAAAAACTGGCCAAAATTTCTTTTGAGCCACTTTTATTTCTATCCCAATTCCACCTATTACTATTTGATGAGATACCTCCCTACACACCAGTCTGTCAGGGAGGAATTTCGAGAGGGCGTGTGGAGGGATTGAACACCCGAAAACTCTAATGTATGAAAAATTCTCCTCTATGAACCAGTCAACAACTGCCCTGAGGTTTCCTATGACCGAATCTGAAATGCGGGGAGGCACATAGCCATACAACATATGATGTAGTGGTATCACCACGAAATGACAAATTTCATAGAACGAGTCCTTGACATTTTCTTCCCAAAGTTTAGAATGATATTCATGAATTGGCTCCGGGTAAGTCGGATTTCAACTCCAATTCATCAAAGGAAAAGGAGTCGAGAAGCATATAGAATCCATGATGTATGCTGACATATAAAAGGCTATTGGTTGGCCTTTTGATCTTACAATCTGATAGTCCATGACCTCCTTCGCCATGTTATTGGATAAAATCCTATCCCAATTGAAGTTGTAACCTTCAGTTGCCTCGTGCAAAAGAGGTACCCATTCTGCAGGGAAATGGGTGGGACTTTTCTTACCGAAAATTATACATAACATCATCACCACATAAATCATATACTCATTCAATGAGGTTGTGGCATAAATACCATGGGTGTTAGCCCTAAATTTTCCCTCGTTTCTCCACCAATCCTTGATTAAGTCAGAATATGTTTGGTCTGACTCGAAACATTCTTTCCTTTGAAAATTACTCACGAAATATTTATTATAAACATACTTCGGACTGGGAGATAATTTATACATTACTTGTAAATGTTTTGGTCTGAAAGAGCCGATGACGACCCGTCGGCTGTCCAGAATTCTCCTTGTCTGTACGTCAGTTCGCTCTAAGGCCCAACTGATCATGTCATTATAAGTTGTAAGTCGCAGCTATGTAGCTATTTTGTGGAGCTCAGACTCCGCTATATCTCAAAGATTTTTTTCGGCGTCATGAGGGAAATTTTTAATTTCATAATCCAGAGTCTCGAAAATCTGCCTTCAGGATTTTATGGAATTGATGGCATGCGGTGTTGTATCAGATATAACGTCTCCTTCTGGACTAGAGATTTCTACAAACTCTTCACTTTTATTGGGTGCCTTCTTAGGTGCCATGATACCTGTGTTGGATCAGAGGCCTGTTTACAGAGAATTTGTGTATAGAACCAGGTAAACGTGACTTGCTGCAGATGTAAAGGATAACTATGAAGTTCGAAATATAAGACTTTATTAACCTTCAATTTCTCATTATAACGAGTGTACAAATGCAGAAGACGAAAAATTAATGCTTTTAAATGGAAAGATATGCCTGGAGATACGCTTTCGTGTCAAAAAAATCTTCATTTATCCATTATTAATGCTGCAGTATATCGACGATTTTGGAACTGGAGTTTGAAAAAACACCGCCTTCTTCAATTCCCGAAATGCGAAAGGTGGTTTAATTATAACTAATCATGTTTTAAAAACAAATTAACCTTAATCTTAAACCTTGTTTAGAGAAAACATGATTTCACGTTTCAGAATTTCGGGGATCCTAACGTCAAGGGATAAGTCATAAACAATCCCCGGATCGTGAAATTGCAATGGGATTAGTGAAGCGCTAAGACACGTCTTAGGGCTTTAATTAATCCAGGCTAATAAGTAATTATCCTTTTAACTTTTTTGAAGAAGTGAGGATCGGGAGTTTGACAGTTGAGAGTTCGAAAGCGTTTTAGTAGAAAGAAAAAACCAAAAAAAGAAATATTAAGGGAATGATAATTATGTTTAGGAGCTTAATTAATTATGGGTTTAAAGAGCACTTTATGGAAAGAGACGAAAAAGGTAACCTTTATTTATTTCCCCTTTTAAATTTTCTAAAAAGCTAAACATTTTCGAGATTTCGGCACCGAGAAAAAAAGAAGGTTGAAGATTATACTTCGAGAAAACCCGAATCTCAAAAACCCAAAAAGGAACGGAAAGCTCAGATTTCCCTTTTGATTAAGGGAGGCTCCACAATTTAGGAAAAGATGAAGCTTTAGTTTTCAAGGATAGGAAAAAATAAACTTTGTGTCAACACAATTCATGTTTCCTTATTTGGTGCCTCATAGGATATACCTCTAGACCACTTATGGAGTCTTCATATGCATAAATTTTCCTAGTTGAGTGAGGAGGTGAGTCTTGCATATGATTCCCAATAGCACTTATGGAATAACTAGTCCCTCTGTAATTATCTCTTCTTTCATGATGTTTTCCTCCTTCCTTGTGTTTTGAGCCTGATCCCTTTTTTGCTTGTCTATGCAGCTAATTTAGGTTATTCATTACTTGAGCATTTATTTGGTTTTTTTATTTCATGAATATCTCATTGTCTTCCTTATAACTTTACACTTATATTTTCAATATTCTCATAGTCTCTATTAATGTCGTTTGTTCCCCCATGCTCTGGTGCACATTTGATTTTGTCTTTGCATTTCCAACACATGTTTTGACATTGGGATGCTTTATCATGACTGAAGGATCCTCCCCCGTCCTCCATTTCCCAAATATGCATTCTTATCTTGCTTATATCCCTTAATTATGAAAAAGAGTGTGCATGTGACATAATCTCCTTTAGCCAATACAAAAGCATAAGCATGCATAATCATTTCTAGAAAGGACAGTAAAAGAATTATATATAAAGTTTCTCTTTTTAATTTTCCTTAAGTCTTTTAGCATCATTATTTTTAGGGTAAGTTTGAAATTTTGTTTAGAGTTTGAAAAGTCATGCCTTAGTATTGAGAATACTAAGGCATTCCTAATTGAGTCACAGTGTGTGTGTATGTATTGATTCATGGGATGATTCAAGAAACCTTAGGTTATTGATCAAATAAAATATAAGGTGCATGTCAAATGAGAGTCAAGTCATAAGTCTGAGTCAAATGATTTGTATACATCATTACATATTAGGAAGGTGAAGAAGTCATTAAAGGTCCATATGATGATTTTATCATGAAAGACTTTGTAAAGGTCCTTGTTTTTTAGTTTAAAATGACTTCATAAAATGGGAAATGTTATTTCAAAATTGAGTCATAAGTCTAGGAGGGAAGGTCTTGTCAATGTTTATCAGTAAACATAATTAGATGTGATTAAGTCAGTAAAAGTGGTGATGGTCCTCATGTCATTTTTACCTTAGAAACTCAAAAATTTTGTGTGTTGCGCAAATTCATTGTGCAAGTCACTTAAATTATTTGAAAGGTCTTATCACCTCAAATCGTTACTTCCCCTCTCAAAACCTCTCCCTATAACTTCATATATGCCTCTTCACCACCTTTTATCCATTTCTATGCACCCTCGACCTTTGAATAAGCCATAATCTCCCGAGATAGCTTCAAATCCATTTGTTATGCAAACGATCCCCCTCAATATGCAAACACTGTGCAGATTTTCCTCGCTACGCAAACAATGTGTGTTATCATTCGCTACCCAAATCATGTTGCGTTGTTTTTTGCTACGCATCCCTTGTTCTCTTTGTCACTGTGTTAAAACCTTTTTGAGCCCACTTTTTATGCAATATTATCCCATGAATAAGTTATTCTCTCATACAACAAAGGTTTGTTTCACCTATTCAAGTGAAATCATAGCCCTACTAGTTTGTTGTGCAAGCTTTCTTGTTGAGTTTTAAGACATATTTGCTTTGAAAAGTTTGAAATTTACCTTGCAAAGAAGATATCACAGAACCATGATATCATAGGAAAAGAAGAAATACAAGGGATGAAATGTGCTGAGGTATGAGCCACAAGATTTGACTTTGGTAAATTCAGACCCTGCCTACATAATGTCTTTTTAGCAGGCTGGGTGCATAATATTTTGTGAGAATATCCAAGGGTATAACATGCAACTGACAAAGAAGTTTTCCATGAACTTTAATGGTTTCCGGACAACCATTGTTGAGGTCATTGTTCCAGTATCAAAGGATACCATAGCAACTACAACAAAGATTCCAATACAGGGACATAAATGGTTTAAAGGTATTCCTCTAGAGCTTATGTTTTATATTGATTTCCTCAAGCCTCAGTATAGAAAGTAGAATATTGGTGCCACTATCCCCAAAGAGTATGTTTTGGAACCCTATGAGAAGTTTTTGAGAGTAATCCAAAGGTATTTTACTTGTGAGGGTAGGTTTGGCAGGGTATATCAGTACCACATAAGGCTCCTCATGCATTTCACAGGGAAAATCCCCCTAAACTTACCCTTTTACCTGTATAGAATCCTAGGAAAAATGGAATACAAAGTTCAAGCCATAGCTAACTAGATTAAGATCCGCCTATTCCATTTATCCTTGGTGAATTTGTTAGTGGTTGACGAGATAAGAAAGATAAACAAGGACTAGGATTCCTTCTTAAAATCAACAAATATTCCCCTAGATACCAAAGGATATACTCGCTTGTCTATTGAAAGACTGGCCTCTAATAAATCAAGGGTAAAAGTAAGAAGTGCTTCTGAAAAGGGAAAGGGAAAATATATTGAGGGCCCATCACCAATCCAACCAGTTTTGAAGAGAGGTGGGAGGCTACAATTCACTGATGAGCCAAAGGAGACACAGGATCCCAGTAAACCAGTCACAAGCTCAGTTGCTAGAAGGATTCCCACACCTACAGTGTAGACATAATTTTTTGAGGTTGCAGCTCAAGACATGGATGAAGAAAAATTTAAATCAGGAGAGAAATACTAAGAGTTTAGGGGAATGCAACTACAACTCAGAGAGGCTCAACATGTTATAGCTCAGTTTTACCAAGAGAGAAGAGAATTGAAAAGGAAGGTAGATGAGAAGGATTATGAGGAACAAAAAGAAAAAAACAAAGAAGAGCCCAAGAATGAAAGGTCAAAGGGGAAATAATTCATGCAAATCCCTAAGACCGCAGTTTTATCCAAGACTACAACACCTATGACAAGATCCTCATCCAGGAAGAAGAGTTCAAAGATACAGGGAAAGCTTGCAGCAAGTGAAAGACCTCCTAATTCACCCACGGAAGGAGAAAAGAACATAAGATTGATAAATAAGAAATTAAAGGAAGCTCAAAATCAAATCATCCAGCTCAAGGAAGAAAAGAGGATATCAGAGGACATATTCATTAAACACTTTAAGGAATGAAAACTGACCATAGATAATGCTTGTGCATCCCTTTCTAGCGCCTAGTCCAAATTGAGGAGAAATGCGACAGTGCTCAAGAAAGTAGGAAACTTGAAAGTGAAAAACTTGACATTAATAAAGGAAAGCATGTATCTCAAACAAAAAATGAAGATAAATGATGAAGCCAGAAGGAGGCTTGAACTACTTGCAAAAGTAGCAGAGATATGATTGAATAAACTTCACATTTTTGTCTTTTTGGATATGTGATCATCTCAAGTTTTTCTTTATGTCATAAAAGTTGTGGGAAGTATACATTTGATGTTGGAGAAATGTTTTCACAAGGGTGATAGCATAATTTTTTTTTGGGCACAATTGTTGTTCTGACTGATAAATTGGCATACACAACACTTTCATAGCGAGCTTTTTGCTACGCAAATTTTGTAGACTCATATGATTAAAAAATATAGAATGAGGTGAAATGCATATGATGTTTGCAATAAACATAGGTCTCCAGTGAGTTTTTTCCACTAGGTTTTGCGCAGGTTTCAACAAAATGAAGTGCGCTACGCAAAGTTTCTACACAAACGTTGTAGGTAGAACTTGTGCAGGAATAGCTCCAGTTTTCTACGCAGAGGTGGAAGAGTTGGTCAACAACACATGGGATTCCTCAGAGTGGTTTCCAGATGTACTTGGTGACTCATCACAACAACATATTCAAAATTTTATCAAGATCTATGATTGTAAAAGATATTTTGTTTTACATTTAAGATGATCAAAATTGGATTTACTATTTTTAGTAAAGTTGTTTAGGGGTTGTTCTACTTCAATGTAACCAGATCCATGATTATAGGTGGTAGTATTTCGACTCCTAGTCTCCTAGTGTGGCAATAGGCTCTTATATATTTGATCACTTTTCATGTAAAAAGGGGGCGAGTTGGCAGAAAGTATAGTCATTTTGATCCTTATTGTAAAATTGTTTGAATCTGAATGAAATACAAATGCAGAATTCCTGAACTTTTTATGAAAAATATTCTAATGGTGGTGGTTTGAAGTCTGTATTCTTATGTTTGTATGTACTTTTTGTGTCCTTACTTTCATATTCATTTTCTTCTATTTAAATTTGATAATTAAAGGGTCTAGAATTCATCTAATGGTGCTTTAGACTCAAGTGATTTGAACTATGTTTTTCTTCTTAAATAGGTTAGAATTCATCTTTCATGATGATCTGATTCTGTTATATGTTTCTTTTCTTCTTCGACCCTACACAACCAAACTCAAAACTTAAATTTCATCACCTAATTTATCCTTTGTTCCTATGGAAAGTTCTACCTACCAGTCATTTTTTTCATTCATTTTTCAGGGGTTGACTCCATAGCCCAAAAGATTCCTCTCCTCCTTACCAACAAAACTCTATAAAATCCCTTCAAAACATTAAAACCTATCCCATTGACCTACCAAGAAAATCTATCTATTAGAGACTAAGTGAGAAGAGAGAGCCCTCTCTGGACTGAGTAGGATAGTATCCAATTATAAATTGGTTTGTGGTTAACCTTGTAGATTGTTTCTTCAACCCAACAATTTACTCAATGATAACATTTTGGCATTGTTGTTGGGGAAGGAATTGAAAATTTTCCCTAGGAAAGAACGATTAAAGATTCATATTTGATTCCTAAGGGTAACAGTGAATCAAACACTTTTATTTGGTTGAAAATTATTTACCTTGGCGACTTCTATTTATAAGATCAATAGAAAAAAAGTAACTTCATTAAGAAATCTTGGCTCCCAAAAATATCTACACTAGAAGAAACCTTGATCCATAACCTATAGCGTCTGTGTCTGATCATGCAAATCTCTTACATAAAATAAAAGAAAGGGTAATTGACTGATTTTATTTCTCGGACATAAATCTATCATTACCCAAGGACGGAGTGAAAATAATTGATGACCTTGATTCTGACATAAAATTTGAACATACTTTGTTTAGATAAAAATCAGAATCTAAACTGAATGAAGTTCTATTTGATGATAAGAAATTTCAATCTCTAATTTCTACTGTCCCCATTCAAATTGTTGCAATTCCTAGTCAAACTGTTCATCCAACCCAAAATCCTCCTAGATCCATGGCAGCCAAATTTTCTCCTCTTGCCTTTCCTACCCAATTACATGATTTACCTCATAATTATGCCCAAAGAATTAAATCATACGTTGCTGGAGAAAATGCTTCAGCCCTAAAACACTTAGATTGGTTTAACGATTTTTTTGACCTAGAGGAGGTAGATCATGAAGATGTAAAAGTAATACTATTTGCACAAAATATTTCAGGTGAAGTCAGAAAATGGTTCAAATCTCTTCCAACAGCAAGCATCCCTGATTTTGCAATCTTTGAAACAATATTCCTTGCAAGATGGGGTGACAAGAAAAACCCTCTTCAATTGTTGACTTGGTATAATAACATAAAAAGATCACCCAGTGAGATAGTACAAGAATTTTCAACCAGGTTCATGAGGTCTATAATTCAATCCCAACTGAAGTTAAACCCCCTCCTGGAGCTGCCCAACTTTGTTATGTTGATTCTTTTGACAGTGATTTTGCCTTGCTGCCGAGGGAAAGGAGATCTAATACACTAGATGACATGATGAATTATGCTATTAAAGAAGAGGTAAATCTAATGGCATCGGGAAAGATAAAATATAATTCTAAAATTGATATGAAAAAGGTTCAAGGAGAAGCTCAACCTTCAAATTCTTTGTCATCATATGTAAAATTTTATTTAATGATGAAGACTATGGAAAAGTTCATGGAAACATTTTCCTTGGATAGCAAGCCTTCCATCAGAGATCAAGCTAAATTCAAAAATCAAAATTTTAGAAGAGCACCAGGCCTACAGATTAGACAAAGAGATGAGAGAAATCATGTTGATCAGCAAATAAAACCCCCCTTCCAAAATAACTATATGAATGAAAATTTTGACGAATCTCTTGAAGACAATATACTTTGTTGTGATGATACTGAAACCAGTGTGTTCTTAACCAAAGAAGAAAATAATCAATTTATGGATGCAAATGATAATTTTATGCAGGAAAATGATGATTTGATGTCAATGTAATAAGATGAGTATATAAAAGGATAAAAAAATGCCATAATGCAGTTTCAAAAATAGTATAACCTAAGTGAAAACTGTCAGTAGTTTCCCAGAAAGGGAATCAAAACAAGGACCTTCAAACAAGTGCAACCTCCTCAAATCAGCCTAAAAAGGACAGTCTTGTAAAGGGTGTGTGAGAGAAAGTAAAACAACAGGAAGAGCCCCCAAAGAAGGTCCTTGAGATGCAAAGGAATGTAATCATCAAAGAGGTAGAGAAAATTCAGTCTCCTTTTAATTTTGAAATGAGATGGAAAAGATTAAAATTTATGTACCTTTCAATGAGTTAATCAAGAATGTTGAGTACATAATTCAAATCATTAGAATGTTGAAAATGGAAGAAGCATATGACACACTAAATATACAATATGATCATCCTGCAATAGTATTTGGTCCTCGAGTGGAAGAATGTGGTGAGGATGGTGATGTTCCTCCATTTTACATCAGTCTTAAGATTCATGACATGAGTTTTCACAATGCAATGTTATATTCAGGAGCCTCACAAAACTTAATGCCTAAAGTGATTATGGATGAGCTAGGCCTAGATATTACCATACCTTACAAAGATATTTTCTCTTTTGATTCAAGAAAGGTGAAATGTTTAGGTTTAATCAAAGATCTATGTGTATCTTTATCTAATATCCCATCAAAAAACTTGGTCATGGATGTAGTAGTTGCTGACATTCCTCCTACGTTTGGCATGCTATTTTCAAGGTCATGGGCTGCAAATTTGAAAGGCACCTTACATATGGATATGTCCTATGCAATTATCCCAGTTTTTGGCCAAGAAAATATACTGTACAGGGAAGTATTGTTGAAGTACATGGTGAGTAGCAAACGTAAACCCAATAATCATCCCATTTATTCTATTGATACTAAAGTAGGTTCTTCCATTTTTTATAATGAATTTTGTTTTGAACAAGAAAGTCTAAAGGTTCTTGATCTTCCTATGAAAGATGTAATGGGACAACAGTCACGACAAATTTTAGATCAGCAGGGCAGTGAGGAAGATGAATTATGGAATATGAATTTCGATGGAGCTGCCAGCAAAGAGGGAGATGGAGAAGGTGTTTAGATTATTCCTCCCAAAATATGTTCAAAACTTTGTTCTTGCAAATTTTCTTTTGACTGCACAAATAACATCGTTGAATATGAGGCATTGATTTTTCGATTGAAGACTTTGAGAGAATTGGGTTCAAAGAGAATAGTTGTACATGGGGATTCTAATCTTGTCATAAATCAGGTAAAGGAAATCTATCAGTCAAATAATCCTAGGTTAAGGGAATATAGGAATATAGTTCTTGATCTTCTTGAAAAAATTTCATAATATAACCTCTCAGAGATTCCAAGAGGGAAAAATCTAATTGTTGATGCACTAGCCACTTCAGCATCTATTTTCAAGATTCCTATTTTTCCTAAGATAAAGTATGAAATTGAATTCAAGGACGGGCTAGCAGTACCTGACAACATTAAGTATTGGCATATTTTTGAGGACGACAAGAAGGTAGAAATATTCCTTCAAATGACTGATCAATTTGTCAATTCAAATATTGATGATGAGTACTGTTGTGACCAGGAAGAGGATGCAACTGTGTTCATAAATGATGACTTTTTTCAAAATCAGATTGTTGATAGAGATATAGTGCATCTAAAAAATAGTATCATTCCTAAGGGTTTGGTTCAATTGTAAAAGACTTTTTACAATAACGATGTAGCCGAAAATCCTAAAATTACTGCAAATGATGAGGACATAGAAGATTGCAACATTGGGACTCGGTAAGATCCCAAAATCTTCAAACTATCCAAGATACTCAGTCCAAAAATCAAGAAAAGATATATCAGCCTAATGAAGAACTTCCCAGATGTCTTTTCCAGGAGCTATGAGGATTTGAAGGTTTATGATACTAAGGTGATTTAGCATGTAATTCCAATAAAGGATGTTCACAAACCTTTCAAACTGAAATTGAGAAGGAATAATCCTTTGTTTCTTCCATTGATTGAGAAAGAGGTAAGAAAGTTGTTTGATGCCAAAATCATAGTGTCGTTATGATTTTCTAAATGGGTGGCTAATCTAGTGCCTGTCAAAAAGAAAAGTGGTGAGATCAGGTTATGTCTCTCAATAGGGTGTCTCTCAAAGACAATATGAATAGGGTGTCTCTCAAAGAAAATTATCTGCTTCCTGAGATGGATTACATTCTACAGAAAGTGGTTGGATCACATAAAATATCAATTCTTGATGGTTTTTTCTAGATACAACCAAATCATGGTGCATCCTGATGATCAAGAGAAAAAAAACTTTACAACACCTTGGGGCACATTCATGTATGCCAAAATGCCTTTTGGGCTTATGAATGCAGGGGAAACCTTGCAAAGGGCCATGGACATAGATTTTGTTGATGAGAAAGATAATTTTATTGCCATTTAATTAGATGATATTACTGTGTTTTTAGATTCTGATGATGAACATATAAAACATTTGAGAAGGGTCTTTCAAAAATGTAGGAAGTTTGGCATCTCATTAAATCCCAAAAAGTCCAATTTTGGAATTCAAGAGGGAAAATTAATTGGTCATATCATTTCAAAAGAAGGAATAAATATAAGTCCCAATAGATTGGAAGCAATTATGAAGATTAGCATACCCAGAAGCAAAAAGAAGGTACAGTATTTTCTTGGAAGAGTAAATTTTTTGAGAAGGTTATCCCAAACTTGGTTGAAATCATAAAATGTATTAATAACAGGCTTAGAAAAGGAAGTGAGATTAAGTGGACTCTAGAAGCTAGGAAATATTTTGAAGATATAAAAGTAGCATTGACCAAGGCACCAATATTGCTCAGTCCAGATTTTGCAAAAGATTTTATCTTGTTCTATTTTGCTTCAGAACACACTATTGTTGGTGTTTTGTTGCAAAAAGATGAAATTTTTTTTGAAAGGCCCATATCCTATTACAACAGAACACTGAGATACTCTCCATTGAAGTATGACTGTTGGAACTATTTTTACAGGCAGCATAGACTTGTCATTGATGGCAAGTACAGTAGTAATGCTGGCTTAAGTGGCTTAAGTACAACAGTGAAGCAGACATTAGAATCCTTTAAGGATTCGAGGAAGATAAGAACAGGAGGAATAGCATTCTTATAAGCGCAAGAAGCACAGGAAAGAGACCGAGAGCCGTCGGATCTCACTCGAAAATCCCGACAGCTGTTGGATCGGGAGAAGCTGCGCAGATGTTAAGCGCAGGAGTTGGCGTGTAGAATAAGTGATCTGCACTGTCAGATTGCAAGCAGATACCCGACAGCCGTCAGATCTGCAAAAGATGCGAGGGAGAGAAGCCATCGGAGAATCGGGAATCGGAGTTTCACGAGTCTCGTGAACAATGACAACGAAAACCCCAAAATCGCGATATGCGATTTCGCGATGAAATCGAAGCCGTTAAAACAAGAAGAGATCGGGACCATCCACTTGTAGACAGGAGGCTTCATCGGAGTTTCGGGGATCGGGGTTTCAACATGCAAAGAAAACAATGCAACGAAAATCTCGATTTCGCGATATGCGAAATCCCGACTGACAGGTGGCACAACCAGGTAATGACACGTGGCACAACCAGGTAATGACAGGTGGCAGGAAGATTCAACATTTCAGGCACAGGTAAGTCACGAATCAGAGTGACACGTGGCAGTGTTTAACACGTGTCAAAACACGTATGACGTCAGCAGAGTATCGGGGTTCGGGACTTTGAAAGGTCCAAATCACTCGTCAATGAAAACCCTGAAATCGTGAAACGCGATATTGCGATTCAATCGCAACCGTTAATGCAAGATCACACCAGGACCGTTGATCACAGCTCTGTATGGATCGGGGTTCGGGACTTTGAAATGTCCAAATCACTCGTCAATGAAAACCCCGAAATCGCAAAACGCGATATTGCGATTCAATCGCAACCATCAATGCAAGATCACACCAGGACCGTTGATCACAGCTCTGTACGGAATTTCAGGGATTGGGTGGAAGGAGTATGGATTAATAGGGACCATCCATCAGCAGGGACAGGTGTCGAAGATCAAGGCACCGTCGGCATATTGGACATCGGGAAATCGGAGTTTCTGAGGTCGAAGGAAACGAGAGATCGAAAGTCTCGAAATCCCGAAGGGATCGGGACCGTCCATCTGAGAGGACGCATGGCAGGAGATTGGTGCCATTGGCAAAAGGCTCGACAGGAGGTCGTTCATCGGCTAATCGGAAATCAGGATATCGGAGATCCCGGGCACAAAGGTTTTGTGCATCTCGAAATCGCGATCCGCGAAATCTCGATGAGTGGGATACAGCTGTCAGCACAGCANTGTCCTATTCATCTGTGTTAGTTTATTTTGTTGAATTACTGTTTAAAAGACATCTGATGAATGAAGAAATCCATAATAAGATCTCTGGATATACAACAACTGATCTCTATAAAGTAGACTAAGATTTTTCAGTGAAAGAAAAGGTAAAAATTCATTGATAGCTCAAATATTGATTCACCCCCCCCTCTCAGTATCTTTCAACAATGACATCATGGAGAAAAAAGTATATGCATTGGTAAAATCCCTCAAAGAATTCATAATTTATATCTTACATTTTCATGTTGTTGCTTATGTGCCCAACAATTCCGTGAAAGACATTTTAACTCATCCTGATCATGAAGGTAGAAGGGGAAAATGGATATATGTCTTGTTGGAGTATGACCTTGAGATTAAACCTACAAATCAGATTAAACATCCGGGACTTGCAAAATTGATGACACAGTCCAATTAAGATGTATTGGGAATTAATTTCATTGCTCACCTGTCAGAAAATTCAGAAGAAGAGACAGTTCCACGGGTATCTCAAAAATTTATTGAATATCCATGGTATGTTGATATTATTTATGTGTTCAGAAATTTACAAGCTCCTCCCGAATTAAGAAAAACAAAGGTTATATTTTTTAAACTGAAAGCAACAAAGTTTTGCATTCTAGATCATTCTCTGTATTGGAAAGATCCAGGTGGAATTATGCTAACTTTTTTGTTGGAAGGAGAAGTGAAATAGACTATCAAAGAGTTTCATAAAGGTGACTGTAGAGGGAACCATTAATTGAAAACCACTATGCATAAAATACTGAGAGCAGGGTTTTATTCTCCTAGCATTGTTTTTGATGTGTACAAGGATGTCTCAAGCTGTCATGAATGCAAAAATTTTTATGGAAAAAGGAAACTGCAACCCTTGCCTTTAAAACCTATTTCTGTTGAAGCACCATTTAGGAAATGGGGCCTTGATTTTATAGGAGAGATCAATCCATCATCTTCATATCAACATAGGTGGATGATGAAAACCACATGCTACTTCACCAAATGGATTGAAGCAGTTCCAAAATGGAAAGATCTTGATGTTGTTATCATTCAATTTCTAGAAAGCAATATTTTGTCTAGGTTTGGTTGTCGAGTTAAAATCATTATTGATAATGCAGCAACATTCAAGTCCAATAGAATGAATAAATTTTGTAGTGATTACAACATAACCCTTGGTCATTCCAAAAATTAGTATCCACAGGGTAATGGGTTGGTTGAGTCATCCAACAAGAGCTTGACAAGAATTATTAAGAAGCTTCTACAAGAAAATAAAAAGGCTTGGAACAAGAAACTTATTTATGCATTGTGGGATGATAGGATCACCACCAAGAGGTCTATTTCCACATAAAATTTTCATATTGTATATGGAACAGAGGCAGTCTTTCCTACTTCATTAGGACTGCTAGTGATGAAATTTCTGCAAGAATGGGAAGATGAACCAAATGATTCTCAAAGAAGGATAAATTAACTAATCCATGTGCAGCAAATCAGAGAACAAGTGTTCAACAACTCACAATTGCATCAAGACAAAATGAAAAGATTCTTTGACATACATACAAAGGATGATGTTTTTAAGGTATATGATATGGTGTTGAAGTGGGATGCAAGAAATAAAGTTAAATGGAAGCATGGAAATTTTGACCACCTATGACTGGGACCATTCAGGATTGTTTCATACCATCAAAGCAATGCTTACTTGTTGCAGGAGCTCAATGGAAATATCATTGGTGGAGGACATGTGAATAACAAGTTTCTCAAACACTACCTTTCTTGAAAATATTTCAATCTTTTCATTTCATTGTAAAGAACCATTTTATTTTTCAAATAAAGCAGTTGAAGTCAATAATCAAAAAAAAATTGAAGCCCGAAGTGAAGGACCTAAGTTTATGCTGAGTTTAGTTAAATTGTGTCAAGTTTTATTAGACAATTTGTTTATCAATTTAGAGTCCTTTTAAGTCAAATAAATCCAAATGGATAAGGCACATGGTCTATTGTTCTTTGCTACCTCACTGGGAGGACAACATCCCCATTGGAGCCAAATGTTAGCATCATTGTTTTTAGGGTAAGGTTTAAATTTTTGTTAGAGTTTGCAAAGTCATGCCTTGGTCTTGAGAAGACTGAGGCATTCCTAATTGAGTCACAATGTGTGTGTATGTATTGATTCATGGGATGATTCACGAAACCTTAGGTTATTGATCAAATAAAAGATAAGGTGCATGTCAAATGAGAGTCAATTCATAAGTCTGAGTCAAATGGTTTGTATAAATAATTACATATTATGAAGGTGAAGAAGTCATTAAAGGTCCATAGGATGTTTATCATCATGAAATTCTTTGTAAGGGTCCTTGGTTTTGAGTTTAAAATGACTTCATAAAGTGATAAATGCTATGTCAAAATCGAGTCATAAGTCTAGGAGGGAAGGTCTTGTCATTTTTTTCAGTAAACATAATCACATGTGATTAATTCAGTAAAAGTGGTGATGTTCCTCATTTCATTTGTACCTTGGAAACTCAAAAACTGTGCATGTTGCGCAAGTCACTTAAATCATTTGAAATGTATTATCACCTCAAGTGGGTACTTACCCTCTCAAAACCTCTCCCTATCAATTCATATATGCCTCTTCACCACCTTTTATCCATGTGTATGCACCCTTGACCTATGCATAAGCCATAATCTCCTGAGATAGCTTCAAATCCCTCTTCTACACAAACGATCCCCCTCGCTACACAAACATTGTGCATATTTCCCTCACTACGCAAATCTTGTGCGGTATCATTTGCTACTCAAATCCTGTCACTCTGTTTTTTGCTATGCATCCCTTGTTCTCTTTGTCACTGTGTTAAAATGTTTTTGAGCCCGTTGTTTATGCAATATTGTCCCCTAAATAAGTTCTTCTCTCATATAACAAAGGTCCATTTCACCTATTCAAGACAAACCCTATCCCTGCTAGTTTTTTGCGCAAGCTTTCCTCTAAGTTTTAAGACATATCTGCTTTGAACAATTTTAAATTTACCTTGCAAAGAAGATATCGCATAACCATGACATCACGGGAAAAGAATAAATACAGGGGAGGAAATGTATTGCGGTATGAGCCACAATATTTGACTTTGGTAAATTCATACCCTTCCTACATAATGTCTCTTGAGCAAGATGGGTGCATAAGATTTTGTGAGAAGATCTAAGGGTATAACATACAACTGCCAAAGGAGTTTTCCATGAACTTTAATGGTGTCTAGACAACCATTATTGAGTTCATTGTTCCAATATTAGAGGAGACCATAGCAGTTGCAACAAATATTCCAATACAGGGAGAGAAATGGTTTAAAGGTATGCCTCTGGAACTTATGTTTTATATTGATTTCTTCAAGCCTTAATATAGAAAGAAGAAGATTGGTTCCGCTATCCCTAGGGAGTATGTTTTGGAACCCTATGAGAAGTTGTAGAGAGTAATCCAAAGGTATTTTACTTGTGATGGTAGGTTTGATAAGGTATATCAGTACCACATAAGGCTCCTCATGCATTTCATAGGGAAAATCCCCTTAAACTTACCCTTTTACCTGTATAGAAGCCTAGGGAAAATGGAAAACAAAGTTCAAGCCAAGGTTGACCAGCTTAAGAGCATCATGTTCCATTTCTCCTTGGTGAAGTTGTTAGTGGTTGACAAGCTAAGAAAGCTAAACATGGACTGGGATTCCTTCTTAACCTTAGTAAATATTCCCCTAGATCCCAAAGGAGATACTCCCTTGTCTGCTAAAAGACTGGCTTCTAATAACTCAGGGGTAAAAGGAAGAAGTTATTCTACAAAGGGAAAGGGAAAAGAGATTGAGGGCCCATAACCAAGCCAAATAGTTTTGAAGGGAGGTAGGAGGATACAATTCACTAATGAGCCAAACGAGACACAGGCTCCCAGTAAACCAGTCACAAGGTTAGTTGCTAGAAGGATTCCCACACCTATAGTGCAGAAAGAATTTGTTGAGGTTGCAACTCAGGAGATGGATGAAGAACAAGTTAAATCGAGAGAGAAATACTCACATTTTAGGGGAATGTAACAACAAATTAGAGAGTCTCAACATGTTGTAGTTCAGTTTTACCAAGAGAGCAAAGAATTGAAAAGGAAGCTCGCTCAAAATGATTATGAGGAACAAACACCAAAAAACAAGGAAGAGCCCAAGAATTAAAGGTCAAAGGGGAAAGAAGTCATGAAAATCCCGGCGACCACAATTATATCCAATCCTACATCACCTCTGACAAGATCCTCAGCCAGGAAGAAGAGTTCAGAGATATAGGGCAAGCTTGCAGCAAGTGAAAGACCTCCTACTTCACCCACAGAAGGAGAAAAGAACATAGGATGGGTAAATAAGCAGTTAATGTAATCTCAAAATCAAATCATCCAACTTAGGCAAGAAAAGAGGATATAAGAAGATAGAATCATGAAACACTTTAAGGAATGAAAACCAGCCATAGATAATTCTTGTGCATCCCTTTCTAGCACCTAGTCCAAACTGAGGAGAAATCCAGCGCTGCTCAAGCAAGTAGGAAACTTGAAAGGGGAAAAATTGACATTAAGAAAGAAAATAGGTATCTCAAGAAAACAATGCAGCTAAATGATGAAGCCAGAAGGAGGCTTGAACTACTTGTAGAAGTAGTAGAGATATGATTGAAGAAACTTCACATTTTTTTCTTTTGGGGTATGTGATCATCTCAAGTTTTGTTTATATAATAAAATATGTGGGAAGCATACATTTGATGATGGAGAAAGGTTTTCACAAGGGTGAGAACATAAAACATTTTTGGGCACAGTTTTTGTTCTGATTGATAAATTGACATACACAACACTTGCGTAGCAAGATTTTTGCTACGCAAATGATGTAGACTCATATGATTAAAAAAGACAACATGAGGTGAAAGGAGTATTATCTTTGCAATAAACATAGGTCTCTAGTGAGTTGTTGCCACTAGGTTCTGCACAGGTTTCAACAAAATGAAGTCTGCTACACAAATGTTGTAGGTAGCACGTGTGCATCAGTAGCTTCAGTTTGCTACACAAATGTGGCAGAGTTTCTCAACAACGCATGGGATGCCTCAGAGTGGTTTCCATATGTACTTGGTGAATCACCAAAACAACACATTCAAAATTTTCTCAAGATCTATGATTGTAAAAGATATAATTTTTTACATTTAATATTGTCAAAATCAAATTTACTATTTTTAGTAAAGTTGTTTAGGAGTTGTTCTCCTTCAATGTAACCAGATCCATGATTATAGGTGGTAGTAGTTTGACTCCTAGTAGCATAGTGTGTAAATATGCTCTTATATATTTGATCACTTTTGATTTAAAAAGGGGGCGAGTTGGTAGAAAGTATATTCATTTTGATCCTTATTGTAATATTCTCTGAATCTGAATGAAATACAAATGAAGAAGTCCTGAACTTTTTATGGAAAAGATTCTAATGGTGGTGGTATAAAGTCCATATTCTTAGATTTGTATGTACTTCTTGTGTCCTTACTTTAATCTTCATTTTCTTCTGTTAAAATTGGATAATGAAAGAGTCTATAATTCATCTAATGGCACTTTAGGCTCAAATGATTTAAACTTTGTTTCTCTTCTTAAATAGGTCATAATTCATATTTCATGATGCTCTGATTCTATTATATGTTTCGTTCCCTCTTCCACCCTACACAACCGAACTCAAAACTGAAAGTTCATCACCTAATTTATCCTTTGTTCCTCTTGAAATTTCTACCTACCAGTCATTGTTTTCATTCGTTTTCAGGGGTTGACTCCATAGCCCAAAATATCCCTCTCCTCTTTGCCAAAAAAACTCTATAAAATCCCTTCAAAACATTAAAACCTAGCCATTGACCTACCAAGAAAATCTATCTATTAGAGACTAAGTGAAAAGAGAGAGCTCTCTCTAAACTGAGTAGGCTAGTATCCATTTCTATAGTGGTTTTTGGTTACCTTTGAATATTTCTTCTTCAACCCAACAATTTACTTAAAATCAACCATCAAATTTAAAAGTATAACTATTGGTAGCACCCATTCTAAAATTGGGGTATTAAAATGACACATTTTTATAAAGTGGTAAAAGAAATCATCATTATTGTAAACAAAATCATAAAATCAACCCTTAAATGATTACTTTTTAAATCTTAGTTTATCACTCAAAGCACAATACAATACATAATGCCATAAAAATATCACACTATACTTTAAAAATTCAACATCACTTTTTAATATTTTTTTAATTTTAATAAAAATAAATAAATACAAGTTACATTGAATGAAACATAAATTATTTCTTAAAAGCATTTTTATATGGTCCATATTCAAAACATATGAGCTAAGAAATTTTATCATATTCTCCATAATCAAAACATATAATTCATAAAACATAAAAATGATTCATAACTTCATGTAAGATCATATGTAAGTTCAATGCTCATTTCTAGTTACCATACACACATCATAGGGATAAAAAATACATAAATGTTTCATACACTTATTCAGATTGACTCATGAATTTTGAAATACCATCAGAGTCTACATTGTCTTCATATGAATGATTGATGAAGATGTATATGATCCATACTCTTATTTATTTTCGATGAATGCACCATATGAATCTACATGCATGCCCAACATTTCAGATGTCAAAATCATTTTAGATCTACGACTAGGTTCAACAGACTCCCATCTCACATTTATTTCTTGTGGTAGCAACCTCTTGATAATATCCATTGTCTTGGACCGAAGATTTTGTGGTATACCTAGGGAGGTAAACCTAGGGAGGTAATATGGGGTACCTAGGGAGGTACCCAATGGGAATGTAGTTATGTGTGGAAGTCATTTAATATATGAGAATGTGGTCATTCAATGTAAGGTGGACTAAGTCCACTATATTAATAAAAGTCCACTATGGTAGTTGGATGTAATAAATGTGAGAAGGCTCTCTAGAAGGTTCCTAGGAGATAGGGAGAGCTATATAAAGAAGTATAGGCCATGTAATGAAACATAGTGAAGAATATTGTTATTGGACAAGCAATGATTGCTTGAGGAGTTTTATCCTTCCATCAGGATTAATATATGGTGTTACCCTACCTCAAGGGTTTTGGATATTTCGTGTGTTCATTGTTATGGTGAATGATTTATATGTAAGGTAGCTAGAGATGTAGTGGGGGGGCCCAGAGGGCCCATAGTGATAATAGTGGAGGTCATTCAATGTAAGGTGGAC
>SNQJ01S0001725.1:102258-140256 GCA_010110895.2 Picea sitchensis
TTGAGTTGCCGGATGGCATCGGAATATCTCTGATATTCAACATAGCAGACTTATATCCATACAGGGCTGGAGAAACAGACACTGGAACTGAGGAGCCAGTGATCCAGTGGATGAAACAGATGCCAGTAGCAGAAAAGCCGCAGATGGAATGCATACTGGATAAGCGAGTGGGTAGGAAGACCAGACGAAAGCAATATTTTGAGTATCTAGTCAAACGGAAGAATCACCCAGTCGAAGATGCTAGCTGGGAGAATGAAACGATAATACAGAAGCATGGACAGATCGTGCAGGAGCTCATGGACAGGAGCCCATGAAATTTTTCAAGCAAGGGAGTATGATGCAGGAGCATCGCCCATGTCAAACGAGCCAGCGCGGAAAAGGAGAATAGCTGGACAATGCATACACAAATTTTGAACCCTTGATATTATTGCGCCAATCATTAATGTGTAGAGTTAATGAAGCGCACTTTATATATTGTAATGGACCTTGAGCGGATAGCTCACGTCCTTAAGTAGTTGAGGCATTTAATAGATTTAATGCTGGTAGATAGAAATTTAATTGTAGATTTGATAGCTTTAGAATCCAAGAGGGAAATGGGATATAGACACCCTCCTTTGTACAATGTAAAAAAAAAGAGCTAGAACAGGAGCAAGGAGAGAAGAGCAGCAGAGAAATCGTGCGCAGAACCACCATGTACAGATATTGAATTAATAGAAAAGATTTGATTCAATTCCATGGTTATGTTATTCTCTGTGTATTGTTGATATTATGCTTATGAGTATTTGCTTCTGGCTTGCTTTGATATGCTGTGTATGTGATTTCATGGTTAAAATGAAGTCTGTGAGAACAAGGAGTTAGTTTCAATTGTTTCCCTATCTTGAACCAGAGAATTCCTGTAAGGAGTGCAGTTGAATTTGTCCGCAAGGAGTGCGTGACTGCAAGGTTCAGGTAGAGGAAACTTTTGTTCTAAGTTCTCAGGAGTGCAGATTTGGCACCAGAGCCGTGCAAGGCATGCGCAGGCTAGACGGAGATTCAGAGTTGCGATTCTGAGTCAAAGGGAATTAGGATTGTCGCTGCAGGTGAGCGCGCAGAGTCGAGGAAGATTCAACACTTAGTCGTGTTCGAAGAGTTTCCGCAAGGAATGCATGCAACAAGTCCTCATAAAGACTTGTAAAGAGAAGACAAGCTCAGGAGGAATAGGCCTACAGTTCACTGGAGGAGAATTGCAGGAGTGTTGTGGAACACCCGAGAGAAGCCCCACAGGTTGGCAAGTGGTTGAACAAGTCTTCACGGAGGAAGTGTTTGATTCATCTCGCAAGAAATATCAAAGGAAGGATGGACGGTTGAAATCTCCTGGAGAGATTCCACGAGAACCCGAGGACCGTCAGATCTTGCAAAGGTGCACGGAGATTACAATGTGAGCATTTAGAAGTTAGAAGCTCAGGAGGAAGTAGTGTCGTCGATGTGGGTTCATAGGAACCATCATATTTGCACGTGCCATCGCATATCGGCATATCGCGAGTTGAAGCACCAAGCCATTGGAACGGGAGTGACGATATCGCGATCCGCGATATCCCGATAGGATCACAACCATTGATCGTGGGGACGAGTGTTAAGGAATCCCACCTAATCGGGGTTTGGAGAATCGGGGTTCTCGACGAGAGAAAACACTTGCATGTCGGATTCGCGATCTGCGATATCCCGAAGGTGACGTGGCAGTGTGGGACCCCGGGATCTAGCAGAGTACAGGTGGCATTGTATCGGAGGGTCGGCACACCGGGGCTCGGAGTTTGGAAATTCAGAGTGTCGACATCGCGAGTAGCGATATCCCGATAGGTGAACCTCCGATAATAGAAGGGAGAAAGTCAACGATTGACCCATATCGGGGTTCGGGGACTCGTGAGGCATAAGGCACGCGAGCATAGAATTCGCGATATCGCGAATTTCGATTTTTCGACTGTTAAGGGAGATCATTGGAGAGTGTTGTGGGTGAAGAATTCCCGACGGGGAATTAGAGGAGCATTTATGCTCTTCGGGCCAAAGATTAGAGAAGGTCCTGGTGAGAGCGATCGTTCTCCGGGGAGTGGGGAAGGTATGCGCCATTTTAAAATCCCCATTGTGGGGAATTATTCACCATCCTCATTCGTGCCTTGGAAATCCTCACTTGGAGGAATATCTTCATCAATACATTCAAAATCCTCACTTCGAGTAAAATCATCATCACCAACATTGTTGCCTTTAAATTCCCCCTCGGGAAAGAGTATTCACCATTGCCATAATCATCTTCACTACTTTTAAAATTTCAACTTGAGGGAAATTCTTCATCATATTCATTGGTTCCTTGGAAATCTTCATCAGTACCTTGAAAATCTTTACTTGGAGGAAACTTTTCATCCCAATCATTTAAACTATGATCATAGTCTCCACTTTGACCTACATTTTTATTATTTTAATTACTGATAAACTACTAAATAGATTGATAACCATCATTTTCGTCCTCTTTATCATCGGTGCCTTCAAATTCCTTTGATTTAGGAATTTCTTGAGGAACATGTTGAATAACATTGCTTGCAATATGATCAAACTTCTGACTAACTGAAAAATACAACGCCTCATTTTCATTACAAGCATTCCCATCGCATTTTCTAGTCCCAAAATAAGAGGTATGTGAACAATTTGTTGATGCCTCAGACATAAACTCTTCTTTATCTAACGAAGCCATTACTTCTCAATATGAAGATAGAATGATACAAATGCTCACCCTCCCAATGAGAATATTATAACTTGTAGAATGATATTTTCCCTCTAAAATTCTCCCACACACAGCGCCCCCCCGCCCCCCCCCTAGAAAAAATTTCCCCCCAAACTTTTCCCTCCAAAATTTTCCCCTCAAACTTTTCCCTCCAAATTTCCCCCCCATTTTTTTCCCTTTATTATTTTCCCTTCAAAATTAAAAACAACTTTTACTCTTTTATTTCCTTATTTACTTGTTAATTACGGTATTTTTCATATTTGTTTATTTATCCCACATTCATTAAACTTAGTGATGATCCATATAATTTTAGGTATATATGTAGACATTGTTCTTCATTTTTATTTATCCCACATTCATTATACAAGTAGTAATTTATATCATATGTGTTATATATACACAGTATTTTTTTGTATTTTTACGTTGCGTTAAATCTTGGGCAGCATTCATTAAATAATTTGGAGCAATATACAAGGGAGAAATATCGAGAAGACATTCAAGGAGAATCTAGCATTTCAGAGGTTAGTTATTTTTTAAATTCTTACTAATTACCAAAAAAACATTTATAATATCATCTTTGAATCACACAAGATTTTTTCATGTGAAAATTATAAAAGACCCTAAACTTTTTTAGATGTTTTCTTATTTTTCTAAAAAAGCACAACTTTAAAAAAAAAATTGAGAGCTTTTTCAAAGAAATTTTAACAAAATTCTTAGGATTTTTCGAAAAAAATGAAAATTTAGGTATAATTTAAAAAAAAAAAAATACTCTTTTTAATGTTTTTTAGGGAGAATTTTGTATTTTTATCCCATGGTGGATACTGGGAGGATATCCCATCCCACGCAAGACTGTGATTTGTCCTACTGGGGCACCTGAGGTGATGACCGACATCGCCCCAACCCCCCAGCAACCAAGTCACAGAACTTGACTTGGCCGTCGCGGGGTTGGGGCGATGTCGGGAATCACCCTAACCTCCATTACGGCCAAGGCATGGTCATGTGGCCCCACATCGCCCCAGCCTGGCTAGCCCCACATCCAAGCCCTGGGTGCACCCAGGGCTTGGCCGTGAGGTTGGCCCTCCTCGGCCAAGACTTGGGCACTCCCATGGCTTGGTTGTGGTGCTATATGTGGTGATTCTCACCATCACCTTAGCCCCATAATCCAAGGCTTGGTTCTGGCATTTCCCTAGTAACTCCATGGGTTAAATGTTTTTTTATTTTTTTAACTTAGTTCTTATAATCAATGTTTTTTTTTTAATTTATTATAATGCAAAAGGCCTAAATTTTTTTTCATATAGAAAAAATGGTGGGAAAGAGATTATCTATGAATATATATAGATCATGACCTATAATAATGGCATCCAAATTGCAAATGGGACCTCCATCAATGTTAGGAAACAAATTGATAGCACAACACCTAAGCTGTCAAGGGAAATGAAGAATGTTAGAGAGTGGAAATATGTGGAAGGTGAAAACAAATTGGAATATTCTTGGTTTGTTAAATAAAAGCAAGGCAACAATAGAGAACATCTATATTTGTATTGTGTTGAGTTTGAACATGAGTAAGGAAATTATCAGGAACTTGTCTTGTTATGAGACATATGTTCGGTGCTAGACACAAATATTATCTATGCTCTCGTCAAACAAGGAAGGAATTATATCAATATTAGATATTGTTTGAAATTGAGCAATTATAACAAGGATGAATGTTTTATAGAATTATGTGCATCCATAATTGATGACATTGAGAAAGGAAATGTAAGTTTTTTTATTTTTATTTTTGTATCATTTATTATTTTTAGTATCATGTTAATTTTTTAATTTTATTTAACATGCAAATGTTATATTTTATTTTTATAGGATTTTGTTGAACCACTATCACATATGTTAGTGGGATTTACTCTACAGATAATAATATCATGGATGTCATCAACACTTTTCATATTAAAAAGACAGAAGAAGGAAGGCAAAAGAAACAAAAACTAATGGAGGTTGAAGATGCAAGAGTAGACATAGAAGAGCATGAAGAAATAAAGAAAAGCCCCCATTCTAGAAATCCTAAAAAGGTTACATTTGAAAATGAGGAAACGCCAAAAGAAGATTTTTTTGATATTAGTCCCAATGCGGTTATCACTCCTTCTCGCAAAAAGAATAAACAAGATAAACACAAAAGAGTGATGGTTGATGATGAGTCCTTTCCTATTGACTATAAATAATTTTTTGATTTAGATGAAACTCATTTAAATCATAAGAGGAAGAAAGAAAATGTCGTTGATGATGTTCATTAAGCCATCATTAGCTATGAATATTTTTATAATGAAATTACTAAAGGTAGCAGAGAAATAATAACACGAGGTGTTAATCTACAGGATGGTATTATGAAAACAACACAAAATGTCATTCGAAATAGATTGAGGACGGCAAACTTAGTTGATGGTGGCCATACATTTCAGTTGAATGTGAAGAAACGTTATAAACCCACAGAAGGGAAAGAAAAATATCAAATTTGAAAACCGCATCACTTGCATATTCACAATTTGAAAGCATTGATTAGGTACAATCCATATGCACATGATGTTGACTAACTAGTTCTTTTTTACCTAATGGAAGTTCCTAGTACGGAAGAATTTTATAGATCAATTTTTTTTTACTACAAATATTATGTGATTGGAGGAAATCATTATGTAGAGGCTAGAAGATAATTGATGAAAGAATATCCCAATAATCCTCTTTTTGAGATAGTCAAATGCATAATTTATGTTGGTTTAATAGATTCAAAAGAAACGTTATTGGCATGGGATCATAACACAGACAATGAGTATAGAATGCCCATGGATTTCATTCAAAGGGTGAGATTTATCCATAATGATTTTTATGAAAAATGTCATGGGGAGAGATCAAATGTTGATGCCAAGTTTCAGAAGAAATGTTGTATGGAAATAGGCTTCCCACTTGATGATGAAAATGCAAAAGAAAAAAATCACAAAGGAAGTGATGTATTTAGAGTTGTGGATAGTTATTTTTCAGTTCAGATTTAGAACTGGACATGTATGGGATTTGATATATGAGATCTTTACCCTATGGAAAAATATTAGTATAAAAAATTAGAGAGTTAATAAGGCTAAACCATTAATATGTGGCACAAGTAGGATAGTTCCTAAAATAAAAAATATTCGAGAAGATATGACTATAACACCTTGGAGAATGATACAAGGAGTGAAGGATGATAAACTTATCATAGCTATATTACCATGTGTAAGGTCGAGTGAATTGTCAATGGAAGAAATGTGTGATAAATTTAAAAATTAAAATTGTTGAGTTATTTTTATTTATGTTAGGACAAGAAAATTATTTTTTTCAGTTTAGCATATCAATGTTCTAAGTATTTTATTATATCATTATAACATTATTTATTTATTTATTCACAAGGTGTATATGAGAATACAAGAGGAAATGCTTAAGATGTTAAATGAAGAAAATTAGGATGATGTTAAACTCAACTATGTAGATTCAATCTCTACTACAACATTGAAACAATGTTTTGTTGCATTCAAAAAGGTATGTTGATTTATTACATTCATATTATTCGTTTGTAAGTTAATTTATTTTTATTTTAATAGTTATATCTCTCTCTCTCTCTCTCTCTCTCTCTCTCTCTCTCTCTCTCTCTCTCTCTATATATATATATATATATATAACTAAATGTTTGTTTGTTTCATTAAAGATGTCAATTTCCAAAGAAGAATGCATATGGAGTACCTGAAACATTCAAAAGTTTTATTCAAAAATCCAAATTTGAAAGATAAATAAGGAGACGTGTTCAAACTATTGAACTTGATAACACGCTTTATCACTACATTTGGAATGGGCTCAAAATTGTTCAATATAAAGTGATATTAGGTGATTGTGAACAAATTGAAAATATTGTTCCTAAAAAGGAATAATCCTTTGTTATTGTGGATATCCCTCATGGTTATAATATCAAAAACATTGGATATGATACTGAGCCTTATACTTACCAAAATTTCAATAAAGTGGTTATGGGATTTATGGAAGTCACAACATCACCATTTTGGAAATTTTTGGTTTTTCATTTAGACTCACAACAAGGATTTGTACAATCAAGCTTCAAGGGAAAAGAAAAGACAAGGATGCAATTTATTTGGTAAGATATTGAAAGTGTACATTTAACAATTAAGATTAGAAAACAATTTTATTAATTCACAAGTTAATTGAATTTTCACTTATTTATGCTACAGGCACAAGCATAATATTCAGAGCTCCAATAGAGAACCATGTAAACGTGATTTTGAGAGTATACATCTTGCAACCTAGAGAAAAGATGATTCTTATAATTATATTCTTGTCAATGTAAAGGATAGAGGGAATCCTAGTAGTTTATTGGTTTACAATGTTGTGGTTAGAAAGCTAACATATGGGGAAAAGGATTTGAAAGGAGAGATGGTTAACATTTATCAAAAACCACAAGAATTAATTAATTATCTTATAGATACATTTTCAAATGAAGGATATTGGGTTTTGTATTTGTTCTCAGGTTTAGGTAAGAATTGAAAGAAGCATGGGAAAATGACTAAAAACATGGTTGAAAAAAGAAAATTAGCAAAATTTGAAAATACATGAAAAATAAGCTTTTAAAAAAATAATGTGGAAACGTTATGGATTGGAAAATTTAAAATATCGAAAAACACCTATAAAGGGAGGGGGCATGCTACTGGTAGCACCATTTTTAATATCGGGGTAAAAAATGTGACCCCCAAAAAAATGAGAATTTTGTAGGGTTCTTGTTAAGTTGGTAACTATGTTGCCATCAAAGGTAGGAGGATTGATCTTATTCATTTCTCCCTGTAGCTCGTCCACCTCAGTCCTTCTCTTATGATTTTTTATAGGAGATGGAATTGAGCTACTGTGCACTTTCCAAAATGAATGCTTTGGTGAATGTTGATGATTCCTATCAACACTTCTTGTTTCTCTTATTTTACCATACGACCTATGCCTCCTTGACTTGCTTGACTCTCTATCCTTATCCATTTTATTATCTATTATGTCCAAGATTTGCATCAACTTGATATTGAAGCCATATTGTTGCTCCTTGGCTTTCATAAGCCTCTCATTATCAACTTTATAGCTTTGGACATATTTTTGCAGTACATTTATGGTTTCTACCAATTTTATGCGCTCCTCCTTAGATTATGTACTATAAGTACCCATACCGATATACAAGCCCTTGAATTCATCATCATGGTTGTAAGTTCTCTGCATTGATTCAATCCTGATCTAATCATTGTTAATTCTCAAAAATGTGTAGTCAATAAGATTTGTTAGACGAATTCATGGACAACTTCATAAAAACTATGCACCATTTTGTCAGAATCCTTTCTTATGATTTATTTGATGATTGTAACACCCCAACTCAAAAAAATTGGGTGAATAATTCGACCTTTCAATCCAAATATTTCCCATCGACTACTCCCTTGCACAATTTTGAGTCTTGTGCTGCAAATTATGGTCCTTGGAATTCACCCAAATACTCTTTTACTCTTTCTTTCTTCTTTCTGAAGCCCGTGCATACACTGGTAGTCAACACGTACCAATGCGTGATGTCAAAATTTAGTGTTCACACTTGAACATTCTTATTCTATGCACACCATAGATGCGATGTAATTCCAAATTTGGCCACTTACCAGTCTGAATTTTCCTTAAGTATATACTCGGTCCATGTAGGCTCAATGTTGAAACTGGAGCTCTGATACCAATCTGTAACGTCCCCCGTTACCAATTCTTAAAAAAATTCTTCGATACCACTTTTTATCATCCCTAGCTTACTGCTGAATAATGCCACTCCAATAATATATTGCACAAATTCTATACTATAACATTAATCTGTGCAGAAACACGTGAGGTAACGCATACGATCCAAGGTTGGATCACACCACACAAATTTTCCTCTTCATACACTAGTTATAACAACAGAACTAACACATAATACAACTGTGTGCACATTAGGCCAGGAAAATCTTCATTGATACCTTAAAAATCCTCACTTCGAGGAAAATCATCATCACCAACATTGTTGCCTTTAAATTCCCCCTTGGGAAAGAGTGATCACCATTTCCATAATCATCTTCTCTACTTTTAAAGTTTCCACTTGAGGGAAATTCTTCATCATATTCATTGGTTCCTTGGAAATATTCATCAATACCTTGAAAATCCTTGCTTGGTGGAAACTTTTCATCCCAATCATTTAAACTATGATCATAGTATCCACTTTGACCTACATTTTGATTATTTTTCATTACTAATAAACTACTGAATAGATTGATAACCATCATATTCCTCCTCTTTATCATCAGTTCCTTCAAATTCCTCTTATTTAGGAATTTATTGAGGAATATGTTGAATAACATTGCTTGCAATATGATCAAACTTCTGACTGGCTAAAAAATACAACACCTCATTTTCATTAAAAGCATTCCCATCGCATTTTCTAGTCCCAAAATAAGAGGTATGCGAACAATTTGTTGATGCCTCAGACATATAATCTTCTTTATCTGACGAAGCCGTTACTTCTCACTATGAACATAGAATGATACAAATGCTCACCCTCCCAATGAGAATATTATAACTTGCAGAATCATCTTTTCCCTCTAAAGTTCTCCCACCCCCCAAAAACATTTCCCTCCAAAATTTCCCCACAAAATATTCCCTCCAAAATTTCCCCCCCCCAATTTTTTCCCTTTATTATTTTCCCTTCAAAATTAAAAACAACTTTTACTCTTTTATTTCATTATTTACTTGTTAATTACAATACTTTTCATATTTTTTTATTTATCCCACATTCATTAAACTTAGCGATGATCCATATAATTTTAGGTATATATGTAGACATTGTTCTTCATTTTTTTTTATCCCACATTCATTATACAAGCAATAATTTATATCATATGTGTTATATATACACAGTCTTTTTTTTGTATTTTTACATTGCGTGAAATCTTGGGCATCATTCATTAAATAATTTGGAGCAATATACAAGGGAGAAATATCGAGAAGACATTCGAGGAGAATCTAGCATTTCAGAGGTTAGTTCTTTTTTAAATTCTTACTAATTACCAAAAAAACATTTATAAGATCATCTTTGAATCACATAAGATTTTTTCATGTGAAAATTATAAAAGACCCTAAACATTTTCAGATGTTTTCTTATTTTTCTCAAAAGAATCACAACTTTTAAAAAAAATTGAGAGCTTTTTCAAATTAATTTTAACAAAATTCTTAGGATTTTTCGAAAAAAAGGAAAATTTAGGTATAATTTTTAAAAAACATTTACTCTTTTTATTGTTTTTTAGGGAAAATTTTATATTTTTGGCCCATGGTGGCTACTGGGTGGAATTCCCCTCTCACGCAAGACTGTGATTTTTCCTACTGGGGCACCCGAGGTGATGCCTGACATCGCCCCAACCCCCCAGCGGCCAAGTCACGGCCCATGACTTTGTCATCGTGTGGCTACAGCGATGTCAGGCATCACCCCAACCCCCACTGCAACCAATGCATGGTCGTGTGGCCCCACATCGCCCCAGCCTGGCTAGCCCCAAGTCCAATCCCTGGGTGCGCCCAAGGCTTGGTCGTGAGGTTGGCCCTCCTCGGCCAAGCCTTGGGCACTTCCATGGCTTGGTTGTGGTGCTATATGTGGCAATGTCTGCCATCACCTTAGCCCCATAAGCCAAGGCTTGGTCACAATATTTCCCTAGTAACTCCATGGATTAGATTTTTTTTATTTTTTTTAACTTAGTTCTTATAGTCAATGTTTTTTTTAATTTATTATAATGTAAAAGGCCTAATATTTTTTTCATATAGGAAGAATGGTGGGAAAGAGATTATATATGAATATATCTGGAGCATGACCTCCAATAATGGCATCCAAATTGCAAATGTGACCTCCATCAATGTTAGGAAACAAATTGATAGCACAACACCTGAGTTGTCAAGGGAAATGAAGAATGTTAGAGAGTGGAAATATGTGGAAGGTGAAAACAAATTGGAATATTATTGGTTTGTTAAAGACAAGCAAGGAAACAATAGAGAACATATATATTTGTATTGTGTTGAGTTTGAACATGTGTAAGGAAATTATCAAGAACTTGTCTTGTTATGAGACATATGTTTGGTGCTAGACACAAATATTATCTATGCTCTCATCAAACAAAGAAGGAATTATATCAAGATTAGATATTGTTTGAAATTGAGCAATTATAAAAAGGATGAATGTTTTATAGAATTATGTGCATCCATCATTGATGACATTGAGAAAGGAAATGTAAGTTTTATTATTTTTATTTTTGTATCATTTATTATTTTTAGTATCATGTTAATTTTTTAATTTTATTTAACATGCAAATGTTATATTTTATTTTTATAGGATTTTGTTGAACCACTATCACATATTTTAGTGGGGATTTACTCTACAGATAATAATATCATGGATGTCATCAACACTTTCCATATTGAAAAGACATAAAAAGGAAGGCAAAATAAACAAAAAGTAATGGAGGTTGAAGCTGCAAGAGTAGACATAGAAGAGCATGAAGAAATAAAGAAAAGTCCCCATTCTAGAAATCCTAAAAAGGTTATATTTGAAAATGAGGAAACTCCAAAAGAAGATTTTGTTGATATTAGTCCCAATGAGGTTATCACTCCTTCTCGCAAAAAGAATAAACAAGATAAACACAAAAGAGTGATGGTCGATAATGAGCCCATTCCTATTGAGTATAAATAAATTGGTTATTTAGATGAAACTCATTTAAATCATACGAGGAAGAAAGAAAATGTTGTTGATGATGTTCATGAAGCCATCATTAGCTCTAAATATTTATATAATGAAATTCCTAAAGGTAGCATAGAGATAATAACACGAGGTGCTAATCTACAGGATGGTATTATGAAAACAACACAAAATGTCATTTGAAATAGATCGAGGATGACAAACTTAGTTGATGATGGCCATACATTTCAGTTGAATGTGAAGCAACTTTATAAACCCACAGAAGGGAAAGGAAAATCTAGAATTTGAAAGCCGCATCATTTGCATATTCACAATTTGAAATCATTGATTAGGTACAATCCATATGCACATGATGTTGACTAACTAGTTCTTTTTGACCCAATGGAAGTTCCTAGTACGGACGAATTTGATAGATCAAAATTGTTTTACTATAAATACTATGTGATTGGAGGAAATCATTCTGTAGAGGCTAGAAGATAATTGATGAAATAATATCCCAATAATTCTCTTTTTGAGATAGTCAAATGCATAATTTATGTTGGTTTAATAGATTCATAAGAAACATTATTGGCATGGGATCATAACACAGACAATGAGTATAGAATGTCCATGACTTTCATTCAAAGGGTGAGATTTATCCATAATAATTTTTATGAAATATGTCATGGGGAGAGATCAAATGTTGATGCCAAGTTTCAGAAGAAATGTTGTATGGAAATAGGCTTCCCACTTGATGATGAAAATGCAAAAGAAAAAAATCACAAAGAAAGTGATGTATTTAGAGTTGTGGATAGTTATTTTTTAGTTGGGATTTAGAACTGGACAGGTATGGGATTTTATATATGAGATCTTTACCCTATGGAAAAATATTAGTATAAAAAATCAGAGAGTTAAGAAGGCTAAACCATTAATATGTGGCACAAGTAGGACAGTTCCTAAAATAAAAAATATTCCAGAAGATAAGACTATAACACCTTGGAGAATGATGCAAGGAGTGAAGGATGATAAACTTATCATAGCTATATTACCATGTGTAAGGTCGAGTGAATTGTCAATGGAAGAAATGTTTGATAAATTTAAAAATTAAGTTTGTTGAGTTATTTTTATTTATGTTAGGACAAGAAAATTATTTTTTTCAGTTTAGCATATCGATGTTCTAAGTATTTTATTATATATATCATTATAACATTTTTTATTTATTTATTCACAAGGTGTATATGAGAATACAATAGGAAATGGTTAAGATGTTGAATGAAGAAAATTAGAATGATTTTAAACTCAACTATCTAGATTCAAGCTCTACAACAACATTGAAACAATGTTTTGTTGCATTCAAAAAGGTATGTTGATTTATTACATTTATATTATTCATTTGTAAGTTAATTTTTTTTTATTTTAATAGGTATATATATATATATATATATATATATATATATATATATATATATATATATATATATATATATGTTTGTTGTTCACTAAGATGCCAATTTCAAAGAAGAATGCATGTAGATTTTGAAACATTCAAAGTTTTGTTAAAATCCTAATTTGAGAAGAGACAAACAAGGGAGGCGATGTTCAAACTATTGAACTTGATAACATGCTTGATCACTACATTTTACTGATATATGTTTGTTTGTTTCACTAAAGATGCCAATTTCCAAAGAAGAATGCATATGGAGTACCTGAAACATTCAAAAGTTTTATTCAAAAATCCTAATTTGAAAGACAAACAAGGAGACGTGTTCAAACTATTGAACTTGATAACATGCTTGATCACTACATTTGGAATGGGCTCGACATTGTTCAATATAAAGTGATATTAGGTGATTGTGAACAAATTGCAAATATTGTTCGTAAAAATGAATACTCCCTATTTATTGTGGATATCCCTCATTCTTATAATATCAAAAACATTGGATATGATACTGAGCCTTATACTTACCAAAATTTCAATAAAGTGGTTATGGGATTTATGGAAGTCACAACATCACCATTTTGGAAATTTTTGGTTTTTCATTTAGACACACAACAAGGATTAGTACAATCAAGCTTCAAGGGAAAATAAAAGACAAGGATGCAGTTTATTTGGTAAGATATTGAAAGTGTACATTTAACAATTAAGATTAGAAAATAATTTTATTAATTCACAAGTTAATTGAATTTGCACTTATTTATGCTACATGCACAAGTATAATATTCAGAGCTCCAATAGAGAACCATGTAAATGTGATTTTGAGAGTATACATCTTGCAACCTGGAGAAAAGATGATTCTTATAATTCTGTTCTTGTCAATGTAAAGGATGGAGGGAATCCTAGTAGTTTATTGGTTTACAATGTTGTGGTTAGAAAGCTAACATATGGGGAAAAGGATTTGAAAGGAGATATGGTTAACATTTATCAAAAAACACAAGCATTAATTAATTATCTTATAGATACATTTTCAAATGAAGGATATTGGGTTTTGGATTTGTTCTCGGGTTCAGGTAAGAATTGAAAGAAGCATGGAAAAATGACTAAAAACATGGTTGAAAAAAGAAACTTATCAAAATTTGAAAATACATGAAAATACATGAAAAATAAGCATTTAAAAAAATAATGTGTAAATGTTATAGATTGGAAAATTTAAAATATCGAAAAAACACCTTTAAAGGGAGGGGAGGTGCTACCGGTAGCACCATTTTTAAAAACAGGGTAAAAAATGTGACCCCCCAAAAAATGAGAATTTTGTAGAGTTCTCGTTAAGTTGGTATCTATGTTACCATCAAAGGTAGGAGGATTGATCTTATTCATTTCTCCCTATAGCTCGTCCACCTCAGTCCTTCTCTTATGATTTTTTATAGGAGATGGACTCGAGCTACTGTGCACTTTCCTAAGGGAATGCTTTGGTGAGTGTTGATGATTCCTATCAACACTTCTTGTTTCTCTTATTTTACCATACGACCTATGCCTCCTTGACTTGCTTGACTCTATCTCCTTATCCATTTTATTATCTATTATGTCCAAGATTTGCATCAACTTGATATTGAAGCCATCTTGTTGCTCCTTGGCTTTCATAAGCCTCTCATTATCAACTTTATAGCTTTGGACATATTTTTGCAATCCCTTTATGGTTTCTACCAATTTTATGTGCTCCTCCTTGGATTATGTACTATAAGTACCCATACCGATATACAAACCCTTGAATTCATCATCATGGTTGTAAGTTCTCTACATTGATTCAATCCTGATCTAATCACTGTTAATTCTGAAAAATGTGTAGTCAATAAGATTTGTTAGACGAATTCATGAGACAACTTCATAAAAACTATGCACCATTTTGTCAGAATCCTTTCTTATGATTTATTGGATGATTGTAACACCCCAATTCAAAAATTTTGGGTGAATAATTGGACTCCTCTATCCAAAAATTTCCCATAGACTACTCCCTTGCACAATTCTGAGTCTTGAGCAGTAAATTATGGTCCTTGGAATTCACCCAAATACTCTTTTACTCTTTCTTTCTTCTTTATGAATCCCATGCATACACTGGTATTCAACACGTACCAATGTGTGATGTCAAAATTTGGTGCGCACACTTGCACATTCTTATTTTATGCACATCATAGATGTGATGTAATTCCAAATTTGGCCGCTTACCAGTCTGAATTTTTCCTTAAGTATATACTCGGTCCATGTAGGCTCAGTGTTGAAATTGGAGCTCTGATACCAATATGTAACATCCCCCATTACCAATTCTTAACAAAATTCTTCAATACCAATTTGTATTAAACCACTCCTGTCTATTGGTGTTTAACCATGTTCATTGGTGTTTCAACGGGACAACCTCGATCGATGCTCTTTTGCACATAGTAGTTATTTTGGACATTTCACAAATTGAATGGGTTCTCGGTCTCGGTTAGAACATCGTCTTTTCATGTCGAAGACATGGGTTCGATTCCCATAGAGGATATAAGTCTAAAGGTATAAATTAGAATCAAAATTGAGTATTTTTAGATGCTCGACCAATGAGAGAGGGAAGAAAATAGGCTTTGTAAAGTCATATCAGCTCGAACCTTCTTTCAATAATTGATCTTTATGGTGCTTCCATCATCAATTGAATTTTTATCCATAGAATGCTTAGGCTCTATCTATTCATATTCGGGCTCTTGAAAAAAAGGGGGTATTTGATCAAGCTAATTTGAATCATATTGCTAACGATCTTATTTGTTCAATCTTCGATCCACGTGGGACTAACTAAATAGCCTAGGCTCATGGATTCTAGAGAATGAGCCCCCATTGGCAATAAAGACAAAAGGAAGAGGAAGGAGAGAAGGAAAGCTCTAAGCAAGAATGAGAGTAGTAACTTAGAGGCTAACTAAAGCTAATGCTTACCTAGTATGTTATTTAGAAACTAAATCCCCAACTTACTGCTGAATAATGTCACTCCAATAATCTAGTGCACAAATTCTACACTATAACGTTAATATGGGCAGAAACATGTGAGGTAAAGCATACGATCCCAAGATGGATCACACCACACAAATTTTCCTCTTCAGACACTAGTTATAACAACGGAATTAACACATAATACAATTGTGTGCACATTCATTTAGAGTACACAAGTATTACTTCGCATGTAACCACTATAAACACATGGTTACTACTGTGCACACAACCATTATGGCACCACACACAAATTCTATTCTCCTTGTGCATGTGAAATTCTTCCCTGCATGCACAATGAATCCAACCTCTTTCATGCATAGATTAATTCCCCGTACACACAAAAATTCTATCCTCCCTTTAGAAAGTCATGACCATTATTACAATTTTAAATAATAGGAATACTTAATAACTATCATACTCTACATGTGCGACAAAAAATACTGAAAAACAACATCACGCTTACATGTGCAAACAAAATTATACAGACTAACAGCAATTAATTATATGCAACATCATACAAGAAATAAAACCATATCAGACATAGATAATTAAGCACACAATAATTTAGACAAGAACATAAAGGACACTTATCTTTTATAAAGAGTCACCAACTTTGCATAGACATCATACATTCCTCCCAACCATAGACCTTTTTTCTCATAAAATTTCAGCAACAGGTCACGTCTGAGTTGGGGATTAATCTCCACCAGGGAAAAAGGATTCCTAATTCTAGACTAAGGTATGATAATCAGAAGAAATTCTCAGTCCAAGGTGCCCAACTGTTGCAAATAGGTTACAGTCTCTCATTCCCCACATGCTTGTCCCACCCCAAGAAGTGTTCCCCTTCTCTGCTCAACAGTCTCTCGGCTACCCCTCTTCCCTTCCATGGCTTCAAGAATAAGACAAAAAGGAAGTCTCAAAGCCCTATAACTAATTCCCAGTGCACCTCGATAGAATTCTCACAGGCCTAACAACCCACTTCTTCAATAACAATTCTCTCACATGGAGAGAATGCTTATGGGCCTGACAACCTGCTTCTTCGACAACAAATCTCTCACATAGAGAGAATTCTTGCAGGCTTGACAACCCGCCTCTTCAACAACAATTCTCTCACCTGGAGAGAATGCTCACAGTCCTGCCAACCCGCTTCTTTGAAAATGATTCTCTCACCTGGAGAAAATTATCACAGGACTAACAACCCACCTCTTTGACAAAACATCTCTCACCTGGAGAGAATGCTCATGGGCCTGACAACCCACCACTACGACAACAAAATATCTAGTTACTAGATGGAAAATCCTTTCCAATCTTTTCTCTACAGGTAAGGTAATGGCAGTTTCCCCATTTCAGATGGTCCCCATGATCAAGAAAATGAGTGAAAATTTCCCCCTCCAAAATACACTGAGTTTCAACCATATATTTGCATGGTCATAACTGGACACTTGTCACCATCAGAATTGGCTTTAGCCACTTGGTGACTCATTCCCATCCGTTGGGAACTTAGGATAAATAAATATCCATAAATTATAGTTTTCAAAAATATTAATAAAATATTCCCTTGGACTTAATCCCCCTTGGTTTAACCCCTCCCATAAACTCTTAGACCCCTTTTCCCTTTTCGGTGGATTTTGTCCCCTCGTCTCTTTTCATCTGATTGGTCTGCATCCAACGATGCGATTTTATTAATAATAGAGTGTGATCACATTTTACAAGGATAGACACATTATCCTTTTTGCATCCTATCTCACCATCTCAATAACCACACAGGGTCTCCGACCTCAAATACACACACACACACACACACATATAACTGGGTCTGATGTACACTTCAAGGTAATCCAAATGCACTTACTTATTTTTGTGCAACACTATGGAATGTGTGCACCCTTCCCTTGATGCACAATCCACACACACTTACGGAGGTGCGCACAACACTGTGGAATGTGCACACTCTTTCTTTGGTAAACAATCCTCACCACTATTCAAGTGTGCAAAAACCTGAACCAAAACTTGGTGCCAATGAATCACCAACCTATATGTACATTTTCATTTTCATTTACAATTGGGGTTCAAATTAGGGGTATTATAGAGAGACAGAGAGAGAGAGAGAGATTGGTCAGATAGAGGGAGGGAGGGAGAGAGGGGAAAGGGGGGTAGAGAGAGAGAGAGAGAGTGGTCAGATAAAGGGAGGGAGAGAGAGAGAGAGAGAGAGATGTTGTGTTCATAGGAAGTTGTGTGCATTCCTTATTCCTAGCAATGCATGTGCTTTAGGAACACAGACGTGTTCCTAAAGCATGCACACGTTATTTTAATTTTTTTTTTGGGTGGGAGTGAAAACTCTAGTGTACGTTTTTTCTTAGTTGGTTGCCTTGGATTTAGGTTCATGATGAAAAACCTAGCGGTTTGGTCTGCAAATACATTAAGACCCCCATTTTTATGAATACCTCTTAATACCTCTATATTTGACATCATTTTTCTATAGGATACACAAATCCATTATCGATGAAACTACAGATACATATAGAGTCAACTATGCATATTCCAAATATATATATATATATATATATATATATATATATATATATATATATATATATATATATATATTATTTACTATTTTAATATATTTTTGTCTTGACATATATTAATATTGTTTACTATTTTTAATATATTTTTGTCTTGACATATATTAGAATCCTAAAATAAAAACCTCTTTTATTTTTGCTATAAATTTTCACCAGCTTAACAATTTTTAAAATAAGTTATATGCCACACTATAAGAGATGATATCAACAATATAAAAAATTATTAAAAAATGTTTGATAATGTTAAGACCCTCTTAGCCTACACTAACACAAGGTGTTGTAATTTCAAGGATATAATGACTGATATATATATACCCTGCACTAGAATAATGGGTTCTCTACAATCATACATATATTTTTAAGGAAATTCCATTGTTAAGGTACTCAATACCTACACTAACGGAAACATATATATTATATTTTTCTTGAAAAATAATATACCATTGCTAGAAAAACTAAAATTTCACATAATTATTCACAAAATCTATAAATGAAAATTATATATTTGGAAATCCAATTAAATTTCCTACATTTAATATTTTTACACCATATTCAAATTCATTGTGAAAGTACCTTGAATAATCCCTCCAAGTTAACATATTGCAGTTTTTCCATGTTTGCATTGGAACTAACGTGTCATGAGAGACCATCACCCACCCACAAGTGCATCACTTTTACAAAAAAATATTGAGTAAATGGTTTATTTTTTAAGCGTAATTAGTTTGAGTGAAATACGCATGATATAACTAATATTCATGGGAATACCATTTAACTTTTTATATCATTAATAGTTAGTATTCGAGACATATGCCTCTAGGGTGCTCCCTTGAGCAAGTTGCAATTTATAGTTTCATTTTCCTTGTGTATCATTTTCACGAGTTTACCTTTTGGATTCATGTCCATGTGAAATGTTAATGATGTCCTTTCCCTTGTATATCATAGTCAAGTTAGTTGTGTAGTGAAACACTAAATTAAATTATGATAGATAAGTTATTTTTGCAAATACCATTTTAAGAATATGGTTGTTACAAGGTTAGAATTTTTTTTCACTTGAGCATCCCATACCACTCAAAAATCCTAACCATCATGTATAACTTCCATGACCTTGCTAGTTGAGCATGACCACCAGCCACTTGTATCATCTAGAATATGTTTAAATTATATGTCTTGACCAAATCCAAGCCAAGCACCTTTAACCATGCATAAATTTAGAGTGTTTGTTTCATTGTAGGTGATGTTGTGTCATCAACACCGAACCATAGGAAATCTACTGTCACCTTCCCCGAGCCAATCATACTTGAACAACCAACTGCCAAATGTGGGACCATATTATCATCCATCTAGGCCAATACATGATAGTACATGAATATTGTCTGTCTACTTTGTTATATGTTTTCATATATTCAATGCACTTATCAACAGTGTTTCCTTGGCATGGATAACACAAAAAATCCATCACATTTTCAAGTCACATCATCCTTCATGGAATCCTACTATAAAAAACCTTGACGATTGTCTATCCCTACTAGGTAAGACATCCTTGATCCTCCTAGCCTATGTGCTAGCACACCATCCTAACCCTCTCACTATTGCCACATGTGAGTTAGTCACCAAGGATACTGAATGTAACTTTCCTCGGCCACCCTCGTTGGGAACAACGCCACTACCTCAAAACCAAATTGTTATGATACCAATTTGTAACGTTCCCCCACCACCCTCATCGGGGACAGTGCTACCTCAGACACACACAGTCTCAAGATCTGTTATAGGTAATTAAAACTGTCCATGTCGAGACATAGACCTGTTGGGAAATGGAAGACATAGATCTTTGCGGAATAAATCACATATAAACTTTAACAAAAATAAACAGAGATAACATGAAAACATACATGCAACGAAACACATGTTATTATTATAAGAATCACAGACATACACTAAAATACATTATTTAACCATTAAGCACAAAAATGATATGTATCTCTTAATTGTAGTGCAGCAACTGCGTGTTGACCTTCCATAAACCTCCCAGCCTTAGACCATGCTGCTCATCACTCTCAGCGATGGGTCACCCCTGAGCTAGAACTAAACTCCACCAGGCAAGGGATTCTAGGGCTAGGCAAGGACAACAGGAAGTTGAACCAGTCATCTCAGGTTCAACAAGATATCATTTTGGGCTCGTTCCAAAGGCTTGCGATGGTCGAGGGTTCAACAATGGCATTCATGGTTTTACTCCCTCCTCCTAGCTGCGTGCGTGAGTGGAAGGAATAGAAAAAAGGATCCCCCAAACAGTCAAAATCCCCACATATATTTGCATGTGCCTGAGATGACACATGGCGCTCATGAAGCACATTCCTCTCCATTTGGAAGTCCTTTCCCTTCCCCAAAGAAACTTAGGATAAATTCATATCCTCCTCACAACATTTAGAATAATAATATATATTATTCTCTGGGATTTAAGCTCTTAAGCTTAGCCCATTTTTCTATCCTCTCAACCCCCTCCCTTACCTAGCCTAGTGGAGCCTATTCCCCCATTCTCTTTCATCGTGATTGGTCTACAGAGAGTGATGATTTTATATTAATGACTTGAACAAAACATGCTCCTAGCCTTACATCCTAGGTTGTCTGGCCCAACTATCACATAAGCCTCCCAACTTATCATTACTTGGCTCACCAGCCTAGGAAACATGTTTACAATTCCTGATTAAAAATTAGGGGCTCATTCTTGGGGTATTACAATCCCCTCCCCTTATTTTTGCACTTTCCTCAGTGCAATTCTTTTACACCATATCAACAATATTTTCAAAATATTAAAAAAAATGTGGGTATTCTGCCCACATTGCATCCTCATTCTCCCAAGGAGCATCCTCAGTATCGTACCAGGTCCATTGGAAATTTACAATCCCTATGGCTTGATTCCAGAGTTGTTTGACTTTCCGGTCCAGAATGCATACCGAATGCACTTGGATAGTGCCTTCTTACTCCACCTGAATCACATTCCAATCAATCAAATGATTAGCATCAGGTATATATTTCTTGAGCAATGATACATGGAATACATTATGAAAATACATAGATACAGGTAATGCAATCATATAAGCTATTGGACCAATCCTCTCTAGGATTTCAAATATTCCATAATATCTGGATGCCAACTTGGAACAGTTTCCCAACTTCAGTGAACTTTTGTTGGCCTTAACCTTCAAGAATACATGATCACCCACTTTAAACTCCCTGTGAGTTCTACCCTTGTTAACATAGCTTTTCTTCCTATCTTAGGCAGTCTTTAAAATCTGTTTAATCCTCAACATTTTCTTTTCCATTTCTCTTAGCAATTATGTCCCAATCACTGCCCTATTAGCTGGATTGTCCTAGGTTACAGGAGTGTTGCACTTTCTGCCATAAAGTGTTTCAAATGGGCTCATCTTCAGAGATTCTTGGTACCCATTGTTGTAAGAAAACTCTACCAAGTGTAGATATTCTTCCCACTTTGATGGTTTGTTCATCACATACATTCTTAACATATCTTCTATTACTTGGTTTACCCTCTCTGTCTTCCCATCAAACTCGGGATGATAGCCTATACTAGAGTTCAGATTGGTTATGAACCCCTTGAATAATCCCTTGCAAAATTTTGAAGTGAATTTTTGGTCTCTATTAGACACAATTGTATTGGGATCAATACCATGCAATCGGGCCACTTCCCTCATATATATATCAACAACTTTGTTTTCTTTGTGAGTATTCTTCAATGGAATAAAATGGACAACCTTGGTAAGCTTGTCCACCACTACCATGATATAATCATGACGCTTTCTTTTCCTTGGAAATTTGGTGACGAAATCCATTGTCACCACTTTCCACTTCCACTCAGGAATGGGTAATGGCTGCAACAACCCACCTGGGTGTCTATGCTCAGCCTTGACCCTTTGACACTCCATACATCTGACAATGTACTCAACAATTTCTTTCTTCATACTTGTCCAATTGTATTGGCTCCTTACTGTTGCCACTGTTTTTTGATATCCTGAGTGTCCAACATAAGGCACATTATGCATCTTCTTCAATATCATACTTTTCAATTCCATGGAATTGGGTATAAAAATTATGTTCCTATACAGGATAATTCCATCATCTCCCAATTTATAATCTTCGACTATCTGTTGCATTTTACCTTGTTGCAATTTTATTACCATCTCCACGTACTAAAAATCTACTTTTGCAGCTTCAAAAATTTTACCTTTAAGATCTGTTTGGTACATGCTAATGGTTGTAGGATGTAACTCATGCACTCTCCTATTGAGTGCATCAGCCACCTTGTTCTCCCTTCCTTCGATGTTCTTGATATCAAAGTCATACTCACAGAGGAATTCCAACCATCTGCTTTGCCTAGCATTTAAAGTTGGTTGATCAAACAAATACCTCAGACCATTATGATCTGTCCTCAGTTCAAATTTGTTTCCCGTGAGGTAGTTCCTCCACTTATTTAAGGCATGTACTATGGCTTCCAACTCCAAATTATGAGTGGCATAGATCCTTTCATGCTCCTTCAACTTTCTGGATTCAAAACATACTACCAAACCAGTATGACTAAGGACTCCTCCAAGCCCCTCTTTGCATGCATATGTTCAAACCATGAAGTTCTCATTAGGATCTGCAATTATCAAACTCAGAGCATTGGTTAACAAGTTCTTCAATTGTTGGAATCTCTTTTCACATTCTATTGTCCATTAAAACTTCACCCCTTTCCTTTGCAAGGAAATGATTGGGTGAGCAATCCTTGAAAACCCTGCAATGAATCTTCTGTAGTAGCCAGCTAGACCCATGAAGGATATGACTTATGTCACATACCTTGGTGTTGGCCATCCTCTAAAGGTATCTATGTTTTCATGATCCACCACTATCCCTTATTTGGATATGATTTTCCCCAAATAATGAATCTAGTTCTAATAAAATGAGCACTTGCTAAATTTGGCATACAACTGGTGTTATGTTAACACTTTCAATGCCATCCTCAAATGAGGCTCATGTTCTTCTTCTGTCTTGGAATATACAGGGATGTCATCCAAAAAGACAATGACAAACTTGTCTAAGTACTCTCGGAAAACACCATTCATCAAACACATGAAAACAATTGGTGCATTTGATAACCCAAATGGCACCACTATAAACTCATAGTGACCATAACTTGTTCTGAAGGAAGTCTTGTTGATGTATTCATCTTTAATCCTTACCATATGGTATCCTGACCTGAGATCAATCTTTGAAAATATCCTTGCATCCTTCAACTGGCCAAAGAGCTCATCAATCCTTGGAAAATGATACTTGTTCTTCATAGTTACTTTATTTAATTGTCTGAAATCAATACACAATCTCAAGGTCCCATCTTTCTTCTTCACAAATAACACTCGGGCACCCCAAGGTGACACACTTGGGTGTATGCATTCCTTCTTCAATATCTCTTCAATTTGCATTTGCAACTCCTTCAGCTCTAGAGTACTCATTCTGTAGGGAGTCTTTGACACTGGAGTTGCTCTAGGCATCAAATTTATAGAGAAATCAATATCTCTCTTTGTGGGTAGTCTTGATATCTCCTTAAACACATCCTCAAAATATTTTAGGACTACTTGATATTCTAGATATGGCACCTTATCCTTAGGTGTTTCCTCCATATGAGTTGCAAACACTTGGCAGCCCTTCCTATAACACTTCTTTAGTTGCATTGTTGATATTTCTCGGACAGTGACCACCCTAGAAATTCCTTGGACTACTCTTGAGTTTCCTTCCTCATCTAGGCAAGAGAATGCCTTTTTATGACAATCTAAGATGGCATGGTGTTGGTCCAACCAATCCATACCAATTAGATAGTCATATGAACCCAAAGGAAATATGTTCAGATATGTCTTTGTATTCAGTCCATTCATGCCCAATGGACATGACTTAACCAACTCAACAACCTTTCTCTTGGCTCCTGTATCCAGTTGCACCAACCAATATTTCTCATGCTTTCATATTGGAAATTTCAATCTTTCCACTACCTTAGGATCTATGTAGCTATGACTAGCCCCTGAATAAATTAAAATAGTGAAGGCATGGTTTTTTATCATACCTTCCATTTCAATCATATGTGATTGAAAATATGATTTATTGTTGTCCAGGGATGCATAGATCCTTGGCACACTTCTTCCCATGTCCTCCATTGTTTCTTCTTGCTGGACATTATGGACAAATCTCACTTTTTCATCTTTGTGAGGACAACCCCTATACTTATTGTTAGAACAAGATTGGTTAAGGTGCCAAGTGTCAAGAACAAGAATTGAAAACACTCTCACAAGGTTCCAAGCATAAAAGTCACCCATGTATTTATGCTACCTAATTTCATGCAGACACATAGGTAGGCGCTACCTAAAGGCACTACCAAAATTATGGCAGAGGCTGAATTGTGCAGAGTTATTTTGTCAGTTTTGAGTCACTACTTTAAAGCTTGTATTGTGAAAAATTGAGAAGGTTTTTTGAAAACTGGAGGAGGTTTTTGTTTATAACATTCCAAATAACAAAAAACTCTCTCCTTTTTTCAAAATGTGTTATGTTTTGAGTGATATTAGACATATAAGTGGCACTACCAATTGTTTTACAACGACGCTACCTAATTTCCTGTAGCAGTCACGGTTTTGATATTCGCCTTGTTGGGAGGTTTCCACCTGTCAAGGAGAATTCGAATGGATTCTCAAGGATCATTTAGATGTCAAGGGACACCTACACCTAATATTTATCTCTAGCAAAGGCCTCATGCAATGAGGTGGATACATTTTATTAATGACTTCCAACAAATTCCTGAAAATTAGCAATTTGTTGGATTTTTGTCTCTTTGATTGTTGCCACCTATCTCCAAGGTTTAGAATCCAATGGAGGAGATGGGATTCAACCTCATAAGGTTATGAGGATGCTATTTTCTATTTAAGGAAGGAAATATCTCTTGGAGAAGAGGGATTCATGAGCCAAGGGAGGTCGAAAGGATCTGTTTTTGTACTTTGACAGATTAATTTGAAGATAGCCTATCTTATCATTTTTTGCGTTAAGAATTCATTTGCAGAAGGAAGTGATGTTTAGCTATGTTTTTTCTTTGTTTGACTCTTAATATTTGTTCTTATTCAACAACAAGTGTGAGAGGGTTTCTTAGGAGGATCCTTTGAGATCTTCTACCTTGTGTGTTGCTAAATCTCTTCTGAAAAGGATCTTCAGATTATGATTATTCTTCTATTGTATCAATAGTATTCTTGAAAAGGATTTTCATGTCTTTTTGTTTGCAGTTCTATGTTTTATCATAAAAGTATTCCACCTAAAAGCCTTGAAAGGCCAAACATTGCTTTTGGATGATCTGTTTTGCTGCATATGGAAGATGATTTGCAGGGATAAATCATATGATTTGTCAATTCAAGAAGATAGCTTCAACCCTACCTCTCTCATAATTTCAAAATCAACTTTCTTTTCGTATTTCTTGTTGTGTAAGGATTACCCCTATTCCATCATGGGGTGACTCCTTGCACTAACATTTTTGGCATCGTTGTTGGGGACGGATTTGAGTAGATTGAAAATCTCCTTGGGAAGAACAACATTGCACAACTCTAGCTTTAGATGGTGACCGAAGTTGGACACCTTCAAGACTGCAAATTCACCATTTTGACTCCATTGTTCAGAATATGTTGGTGACTCCACTGGAATGAGACCAATTAAATGGCTATGAAGGCTATCCTGGCCAGGAGGTTTGCCCCACTCAATTTCTCAGCCATAGATGATTATCCACATCTTGTGCCTCTTATTGATGAATGGAAAGATCTGTTGCCTAGATTTTATGAAGGTAAGGATGACAACCCTGTTGAGCATGTTCAAGAATTTCATGCTTTGATGCAACAACTTGACATCCATCATGAAGATATATTGATGAAAATGTTCATGTATTCATTGGATGGGGATGCACGTAAATGGTATTTCTCATTACCCCCTTCTAGCATTTCATCCTTGAAGGATTTCCATAGAGTTTTCAATGAACACTGCAAAAGGTTTTATCCCTCTGAAAGTATTTTTCATAATTGTTGTGAGGGATATGTAGAATGTGCGCAAGATTTGTTAGATTTCTCTGTTGAATATAAAGATGAAAACAATTTTATTCACTTTCCAAATGAAAGAATAAATAATACTCATGTATTCAGAGAGGACAGCATTCATAACTTTGTTTCAGATGAAAATCATGTGTATGAACAACTAGAAGCAACAGTTACTGTTGTTCCTGAAATGGATATTTTTAACAATTATATTCTTGATGAAATTATTGTTTTAGAGGTTGATCATAGGTCTGAAGGACATCCTATTTTTGATGAATATTCTAGTGATGATGAGTAGCAAGCTTATCCTATATTTGATCACTATGAAGACAGGGAGTATGATGCAGAGGTTGGCCTTGTCACATAAGACATAACCCGAAGATTTGACTCGGAGCATCCCTTAGTTGAGGCACATGAAGAGATCATTTATACACAGCCAGAAGTAAATCAACAGTCATCATTTAATCAAAAGCCACCTATGTCAATCCTTCTTCCTCTTGTACCCACAGTTTACAGTAAGCAACTTGAAGTGGAAAAATAAATATGCTATCATTCCCATGTGTTTTGTCACCATTTTTATGACCCTGTAGGGGTGTAGATGGAGTTGTATTTATCAAATATTTTGGAACCTGTAAACTTTATTTTGTCAGCAACATTCAAAGGAGATATAGGAAATGTTTTCAAACCATTTTCATATTCCTTTTGTCTCCTGTCAATCATTGGCATTAAAAAGACTCATGTCAGCATGTTGCTTGAATGGATTTTGTGGAAGTTTGCCTTCACCTAGACCATTGTAAAAGTCAGTTAGCTTATGTTTTGTACAGAAATAATCTCCATCAAGAGAAGGTGTGATTTCTTTCTATTTGAAAGTAGAGTAATATAAGTTGTCAGTATGTTGTCTTCAACACGATGCATCATAGCATGACTCCACAAGCCCAAAGGATAAGGCACTGAAACTACAAGAGTTCTTAGAGCCTCACAGGGACGACTCTATCCCCCATGGATCCTATTGATGTAGGATCATCGTATGCGATCCAAAAAAGAAAGCACAAAGGTGAAGGACAACTGGAATTGCACCAACGCACGTTTTGAGAACATTTTGAATTTCAAAGGATAAAGCATTAATGAAATACCTGAAAGGACGTATTTGCATTTATGTTTTGGAGATTGTAAATAGATCTTGAGTGTTTCTCTCATCTGTCGGATATGGAGGCATTTAATTATAATAAATGTAAAGTAGGTATCTTTAATTCCGATCAGATAGCTAGAGTTGTAAGAGGGAAAACTCTAGAAATCTCCCTCGTAGGTATTGTATTGTAATCAGTTATTCTCATTGTAATTGTAAGCAGTAGAGAAAGAGAATAGGAGAGTACAAGAATAGATATTGTAGGAATCCTATAAGCAGATAGTTGTTTCCATTGAACCCATGTACAGATGCACTTGGATTAATATAAAGAAGCTTTGATCCAATTTCATGGTGTTTTTATGCATTGTGTTTACATCTTTGAATGGTATGTTTATAGTCTGTTTATATTCTCTGTTATGCATGTGTTTCCAATGCTATGTGTGTATATGCTCTTGATTTCATGTTGAATGTATGAATTCTATTAGAAGAGAAGTGTAAGTTTCAATTGTTTCTCTTCCTGAGAAATCCTGCAAGGAGTGCAGTGAGAGTCTGTAAGAGTGCGTTGACGAAGTTCTAAGTTTTACCTTAGAAAAACTTAGGAGGGTTACCATTGTTCTTATACCAGTAGAAGTGAAGGTGTAGCACAAGAGTCGTGCAAGGTGTGCGCAGGCCAGAGAAAGTCTTAGATTTTACCAACCAAGGAGGAAGGTTGAAGAATTGTTGTTGCAGAGAAGTGCACAGGGTTGGAGGTGCTAGATAACCAGAGGTTATTATGAATGTCGCAAGGAGTGAGTGCAAGAATCCTTTTGATGCATTGAATCCATAACAAAGGTCAATATCAGGAAGGATAGAGAATTGAGAGGATTCAAAAGAAGAACGAAGTCTAAAACTCCTTTGCAGAAGTTAATTCAAAAGAAGAAGATGCCAAGGTAATTGGGCAGAATCCTTTGAGGATTCTGAATGAACGGTCGAAATCCTCAGAGGGAAAATCACGAAGTTCCATGGGCCATTGGATCTTGCAGACCAGCAGGAAGATTAAGGTTGAGTGTATTTCAACACTCGTAAGCTCAGGAGGGATAGTGGTCGTTGGATCTGGATCAACAAGGGTTGTTGATCACGTGCTTGAATTCTCCATTTCGGAAGTTGGGGCACGGAGGACGTTGTGACTCGGATTCGAGAGTTGCGAACTCTTGATTCATGAAGTCTCGATAGAATCAGGATCGTCATATCACGAGAAGCTCAAAGTCGTCGATCGTGATGAGGAATCATCATTATTTCGGCCATCGGTGAAAGGTATTGTTGCATTACAAATCGTCGGTACGCGAAATCCCGAAGTTCTGAAAGATTTTGGCCCCAGGTCATAGTCGGGGGTCATGTCAAGAAATTCAAGGGAGGAATCAAAGGAACCGTTAGCCTTTCAGGGTTTTGGGGATTGAAAAGGTCAGGGAACTCATACTAGGGGTTGCGAAGTCTCCAAACCTGATATACCTTTTTGGTGGAGTGTATGGTCACTTCAGTTGGTCACGTGGATGCGAGTTGGCACTTAGTGCTTGTTCGCATTGGCGTAACTCCTAAGAAAGGACCTGTGGATAAACAATTGTGTGTTATAGATTCCTGCGGAGAATCAAATATTCAATCAGACTTAAGGGGGGAGATTAAGAATGATCCTTAGACCAAGAGGTCGTGCAGAACCTGCTGAGGTAGGGGTGTTGCGTCACCTATGTTAGCACAAAATTTGTTAAGGTGCCAAGTGTCAAGAACAAGCATTTAAAACACTCTCACAAGGTTCCAAGCATCAAGAGAACCCACGTATTTACGCTATTGAATTACATGCAGACACACAGGCAGGCGCTACCGAAATTCTGGTAGAGGTTGAATTGTGCAGAGTTATTCTGCCAGTTTTGAGTCACTGATTTAAAGCTTGGATTGTGAAAAATTGAGAAGGTATTTTTGAAAACGAGAGGATATTTTTGTTTATAACATTCCAAATAAAAAAAACCTCTCTCCATTTTTCAAATGTGTTATGGTTTGAGAGATATTATACATAGACATGGCGCTACCAACTATTTTACAGCAACGCTACCTATTTTCCTGTAGCGGTCACGGTTTTGATATTCCCCTTGTTGGGAGGTTTCCACATGTCAAGGAGGATTCGAATGGATTATCAAGGATCAATTAGATGTCAAGGGACACCTTCACCTAATATTTATCTCCATCAAAGGCCTCATGCAATGAGGTGGAGACATTTTATTAATGACTTCCAACAAATTCTTGAAAATTAGCAGTTTGTTGGATTTTTGTCTCTTTGATTGTTTCCACCTATATCCAAGGTTTATAATCCAATGGAGGAGATGTGATTCAACCTCATAAGGTTATGAGAATGCTATTTTATATTTAAGGAAGGAAATATCTCTTCGATAAGAGGGATTCATGATCCAAGGGAGGCCGAGAGGCTCTGTTTTTGTACTTTGATAGATTAATTTGAAGATAGCATATCTTATCATTTTCTGCGTTACGAATTCATTTGCAGAAGGAAGTGATGTTTAGCTATGTTTTTTATTTGTTTTGACTCTCAAGATTTTTTCTTCTTCAACAACAAGTGTGAGAGGGTTTCTTAGGAGGATCCTTTGAGATCTTCTACCTTGTGTGTTGCTAAATCTCTTCTAAAAAGGATCTTTAGATTATGATTCTTCTTCTACTGTATCAATAGTATTCTTGAAAAGGATTTTCATGTCTTTTTGTTTGCAGTTCTATGTTTTCTCATAAAAGTATTCCACCTGAAAGCCTTAAAAGGATAAACATTGCTTTTGGATGATCTGTTTTGCTGCATATGGAAGATGATTTGCAAGGATAAATTCATATGATTTGTCAAGTCAAGCAGATAGCTTCAGCCCTACCTCTCTCATAATTTCAAAATCAAATTTATTTTCATATTTCTTGATGTGTAAGGATTACCCCTATGCATTCATGGGGTGACTCCTTGCGCTAACAGTTATGATCTCTTTTACAACCCCAACATTGCATCGGTGGTTGCCTTGGCCTTTGCCCACCTTCCTCAACCATCTTGGGATCTCTAAAGGTTGGCTGGCCCTGAGGATTATTTCTGAAGAATGGAGGATTCTCCCCTTCTTCCTCAGATCTATGCTAAACTTATTCTTTTCCTCTCAAGCCTTTTGGAAGGTGGGATTTCCTTTTGTTGATCATACAAGCACTTAGATCCTCTTATAGTTTCTTCCAAAGTTTTAGGATCATCATATTGAATCTTTTCACTGATGACAGATGGTAGTCCACTAAGATATCTCTATATCTTAACTATCTCATCTTTGATGAAGGAGACATACTGCAACAGTTCCAGGAATATCCTTTCATACTCATCAATGGTCATGTTGCCCATCTTGAGTTCAAAGAAATCTTTCATCTTTTTATCATAATACGTCTTGGTCATGTATTTCTTCTCAAAATACTTCTTGAATTCTTTCCACGCCACATTTTTCTCTCTGAGGTGTTGTACTTACACAAGCTGATCCCACCACCTGGATGTCTTTCCTTTCAACTGATAGATGGAAATTCTTCCCTCTACATGAGAAGCATAGTTATGAAATTGGAAGTATTTCCTCATGCCTAGTAGCCATGTCTCAACATCCTCATCCATCAAAAGTAGGAGTTTTGATCTTATTCATTTCTCCTTTCAACTCATCCACCCCAGACCTCCTATGCTTCCTGACAGGGGATGGAATTGAGATACTTTTTGCTCTCCTATGGGAATTATTTTTTGAGTGATGGTGATGTTTTCTACCACTCCTAGATATTTATTTTTCCTCAGGGATCTTTTGTCCTCCTAATTTATTGGATACACTCTCCTTATCTAACTTCTTCTCAATTATTTCCAGGATTTTCATTAACTTCATGTTGAATTCTTCTTGTTGCTCTTTGGCCTTCATAAGCCTTTCATTATCATCTTTGTGTCTCTAGACATCTGTCTGCAATTTTTTGATGGTATCCACCAGATTGATGTATTCATCCTTTCCCTCCCCATGTCCAGTGGAATTTGTTCCTTCAATTCCCATATGGACATTCATTTCTCTTACCTCAGCTTCCTGATTGTAAGCCTCTTGTTCATCTTCCATCTCTCTGCACTCCAGGAAGATTTTGTTCTGTTTTGGCAGCAAAAATCTCTTCAAAAATGTGCAACCAACAAAACTCTTGTCAGGCTAATTGTCTAAGAAAAAACATTCAAACATGTACAATTCTGCTTTATAAATGATCATAATTCCTTCTGTTGGTTTTATGAGAAATTTTGTTGTCCATAGACAATTTTCTGGGTGAATAGTTGTCCTCTATTGCTCCATACCTTTCCAACGATTTCTCCCTTGCTCAATTCTAACTTTTGAGAAAGAAGTTATGACTATTTGAGCAATGGCACTTCCTATAAGGTGATCTATGTTCAAATGTTCTTAATTCTCAGATTCAAATTGGCCCTTGGTTCCATTCTAGATCCTCTATTCAATTTCACATCCTTTTCCTTACTTCTTTGGATGCAGTTTTTTTCAATCAAGGACCTCACAGGCTCCTTCTCTAATCCCTTCTTTGTTTCAAACATAATTTTTGGGCACTAGCCCCTTTTATTTAGCCCTCAAACACATGTGACCACGGATGTGACCCGATGCTATTATATAGGAGCTTATCCAGATCCTTAAGAGCTTCGGGGCTCCGTAACTTAGGCTTCAGAAGCTCTTGTTACTTCATGCCTCCCTTCTCCCGAATTTTGAAACAACGAACCCTTGCACAATACATCTTCGGAGCTTTGGGGCTCTGCTTCTTCGGAGCTTCGTACAAATTATGCCTTGTTTTCCTCTGAACACCCGGATTGATGAACTCCCATAGTCTCATCAAAATCCACTTACCAATGTGCCACTTGGCAGTGTTACAGAGTGGACATGTGGAAAACATGGACAGAGTGGACATGATTGGTGACATCATCCATCCATGTCACACTGGAACTTTGGGCTATGGCTGATTCTCCTTTGGCACATCACAAAACCACCGGACCAACGAAATCTTGAACTTCAAAACCCTCTGGGGTCCACTTAGCTCTGTTTTCATCAATCCAGGTGGTGACACATGGTCCCACTGTTGAGCAACATGTGTTGTGTCACTATTGGTTCTAAGAGCCTGCGAAAAGTACAAAACTCGATGATATGTGGCATTCCTAGAGGAGGTCAACATCACACCCCCCGTGACGTCATCATCCCACGTCACTTATGAACTTTAGGACTTCGGGACTTCGGAGGTCTGGAAATTCTTCCAATAATTTTCCCCAAACGCTGAACTCTCAAACTGTTTAACCTTCCAGGGCCCATGAAGTACAACTGTCACGAATTGAAGTGGTGACACATGGCCCCACCGTCAAGTGACACGTGTCAAGTTCCAATCGATCCTAAGGGCATGTCAAAATCACAAAAATGCATGACATGTGGTAGACCTAGGTAGGTCCACGTCACTCTCAGGTGACGTCACCGCCACTTCACTTCGATGCTCTGGGACTTCAGGGATTGCTTCCCCCCGCGCAACCACAAACCATTTCTTTCGGTGTGCCAAAACTTTGAACCTTCTTAATCTTTGGACACGTATCCCTTGGAATAGATGGTTTGGATTGGTTCTGGACTTTGGGACTTCGACAGTATTCTCCGCTTATATTTTTAAAACGGTCGGAGGGGCAAAGTCTGAAGGACTTCAGTGCTTATCCTCCACACATCTTCTCTAGATCCAATGGATGTGAGGGGTTTGTCCCTTCCCGAACTTTTCCAACGGCTCATGTTTAAATTTATGGCCCAATACCATGCATGTTATGGTTTATCAAACCACTATTCCTTCTAAGCTTTCCAATACCACCCAGGAGCTCTCTCAGCACCCTCTTGGCACTTTGTATATCATTTTTTTCCCTTTGGACAACAATTCCTCTGGACTTTCTTCTATAATCACTTGTACGGACCATCCAGGCTTAGTGTTGAAACCTTGGCTATGATACTAATTTGTGACGTTGCCCGGCCACTGTCATAGGGACAACGCCACTACCTCAAAATAAAACTGCTCTGGTACCAATTTGTAACATTCCCTGACCACCCTTGTCGGGGACAACGCTACCTCAGACACATAGAGTCTCAAGATCTATTATAGGTAATTAAAATTGTCCATGCCCAGACATATACCTACTGGGCAATGGCAGACATAGCTCTTTGCGAAATAAATCACATATAAAATTTAACAGAAATAAACAGAGATAACATGAAAACATACATGCAGTGAAACACATGATATTATTATAAGAATCACAGACATACACTAAAATACATTATTTAACCATTAAGCACATAAATGATACTTATATCTTAATTGTAGTGCACTGACTGTGTGTAGACATTCCATGAACCTCCCAGCCTTAGACCATATTGATCATCACTCTCAGTAGTGGGTCACCCTCGAGATGGGACTAAACTCCACCGAGCAAGGGATTATTAGGATAGGCAAGGACAACAGGAAGTTGCACCAGTCTACACGAAGGATTTTCTCCAACGATCCACTTACGCCCATCGCTCACAGACTCTCATTCCACACATGCCTATCCCACCCTAGGAGTATACAGCTTCATTATCACACAGTCCATCGGCTACTTCACCTCCCTTCCATGTCTTCAACAACATGTCGGACATGAATTCGCACATCTCTGTAGCTACTACTGGACTCCCTCCAGGAGAACTCACTTCCCCAACAACTCTCTCACCTGAAGAGAGTTGCTTGCAGGCCTGAAAACCTGCTTCTTCAACCACGGTCCTGACAACCCACCTCTTCAAACCAAAACAACAAATCGGGTAAGGCAAGGGGACGACTCAACAAATTACAGAGGTTCACAATGGCAGAAATGGATCTGGTTGTGTGCTTGTTCAGTGCGTGCGTGAACTGCACAAGGGATGGCAAGAATACTGAGGATGAACTCATGGGGAAAATGGCTAGACGAAACACAGGAAACCCGTAGATTACAGGTTCAACAAGATATCATTTCAGTCTCGTTGCAAAGGCTCAGGATGGTTGAGGGTTCAGCAATGGCGTTCACAGTTTTACTGCCTCCTACTAGATGCGTGCGTGAGTGGAAAGAATGGAAAAAAAGATCCCCAAATAGTCAAAATCCCACATATATTTGCATGTGCCTGAGATGACATGTGGCTCTTATAAAGCACACTCCTCCCCATTTGGAATTTATTCCCCTTCCCCAAAGTAACTTAGGATAAATCCATATCCTCCTCTCAACATTTAGAATAATAATGTATATTATTCTCTGGGATTTAAGCTCTTAAGCTTAGCCCCTTTTTCTAGCCTCTTAGCCCCCTCCCTTACCCATCCTAGTGGAGCTTAGTCCCCCATATGCTTTCATCGTGGTCGATCTACACAGAGTAATTCTTTTATATTAATGAGTTGAATATTTACATATACAAAACAAGCTCCTAGCCTTATCATCCTAGGCTCTCTGGCCAAACTATCACATAATCCTCTCAGCTTATCATTACTTGGCTCACCAGCCTATGAAACATGTTTACAATTCCTGATTAAAAATTAGGGGCTCGACCTTGGGGTATTACACCGAAGTTGTATGAACTCAATGTGCAACCTAAGCCATATTTTATTGGTGCACCCTCTGTCATGCCATGGTCAATTGCACCACAAGTAAGGTCCTTGCATTCTTCCCCACTTGAATTCTTAACATCCTCATCAACACGGCCCCATCAAATCCTTCGATGAAAGAGTTGTTGGTGGTGAAGAGACAGTTCGACAATTCCCATATTCAAACGTGGCTCGGATACCATTTGTCATGGAGCTAGATTTTGTGTTCCACTTGAACGTCCCATACCACTCAAGAATCCTAGTTTTCACATGGCAACAGGGTGACCTTGCTAGTTGGATATGACCATCAACTAATTTTATTGCCTAGAATATGCCTAAATTACATGTCTCGATCGAACCCAAACAAGGTACCTTCAATTGCATTTAATGTTCGAGTGTTTATTTTACCATAAGCGATGTTGAACCATCACCATCCAACCATAAGCAACCTACTATCACCTCCCATGAACTGAGAATACTTGAACAACTAACTTCTCAATGTGAGACCATGCTATCATCCTTCTAGGCCAACACACGATAGTCCATGGAGATTATGTATCTACTTTGCTAGGTAATCACATATCATCAATGCTCTTATCAACATTGTTGCCTTTCCATAGAGAACACACACAATGCATAACATTGCCAAGTCACACCATCCTTCTCCAAATCTTGGTGTGCAACACCTCATCAATTTTCACCCCTATTAGGTAAGACATCCTTGATCTTCCTAGCCTACGCATTAGTGCATCATCTTAACCTTCTCGCAACTTCCACTTGTGAGTCAGTTAGCAAGGCTACCAAAATTGTATGAACTTGTTGTGCACCCTAAGTCATGTATTTTGGTGTGAACTATGTCATGTTACTCAAGAATCCTAGTCATTTCCCATCATCTACATGAACTTGCTAGTTGGGCATGACCATCAACTGCTTGTACCACCTAGAATATGCCTAACCAATATGTCTTGACTGAACCCAAGCCAGTCACCTTTAACCATGTATAATGTCTGAGTGCTTGTTTCACCATAGGGAATGCTACATCATTGCCACACAACTATAGGCAACCTACTATCACCTCCTTTGAGCCAAGCATACTTGAACACCTCACTACCCAATGTGAGACCATGTTATCATCCATCTAAACCAACAAACGATAGTTCATGAAGATCATGTCCCTACTTCGTTAGTCATTCATATATCTTCGATGCACTTATCATCATTGTTTCCTTACCAAGAATAACACATACAATCCATCACATTTCCAAGTTGTACAGCCTCTGTCAAAACCTACTATGCAAAAACTCATTGGTTGTCCATCCTACTTGACAAGACATCCTTCGTCCTCCTAGCCTACATGCTAAAAGACTACCAAGACTAACAAAACATATGGACTCGCCATGTAGCCTTAGTTATGTTTACCCAACATACCATCCATCATGCAATTGCCAATAACACTTTAAATATAATCCTTACAATGGTTCTCTATGAAAAATAATTAATCTTCATGAAAATGAAACAATTCATGTTTTGGATCCCTCGGAGTGGTTCTCTATGAAAAATAATTAATCTTCATGAAAATGAAACAATTCATGTTTTGGATCCCTCGGAGTGAACTACCACATTTCACAAACTATTATTGTGTGATTTTTTTGTTAATATAAAAATGATGCATCAATTTTAATAACAAAAAAATAATATATAATAAAATAGTATTGATTAGAATCAAATAATGATATTGATTATCATGATTACAACTATGAGCAATGGTATTGATTTAATTATGATTATAGTTATGAAAACCATTGTAATATTGCTTCATCATGCAAAAGAGCTTAAACGAAACATTGTGTTACAACACATTGTGCATTATTCTACTCCTTTATGCATGCATGATCTTGTTTTGAAATAAAACATATTTATATAGGATGCATTATGTAAACCTCTCATCAATGCCAAAATTTCTAAAAGCTGGCAAAGAAAATAACGAGAACTCTTACATATCCAAAAAAAAAATTAATAAGGATTTTGGTTTTAATGCAATCCACTTTTATTATCCTCGACTTATTAGGTGCAACAAGCTCGTAAGTGATGAGATCTTGGTCTTATTCCAATGAATACTATGGTATAGTTCGCATGATATTCTACAAGGTTGATGTATTAGTGATACTCTATTGAAAAAGTACCATTGACATGATGCACATGAAGCACACGTTTTAGTTTGGTATGGTATAATGGTGAACATGTTAGTATTGAATGTTGTGTGATGGTAGGTATGTATTATGAGATTTGAAAACATTCAAATTTGATGGTATATATTTATATGTATTTTTATACAATATTTAATGTTATATGGTAAGATGATTATTGATAATCAAACTTAATATTTAATATTTAATGTTATATAGTAATTTGATGGTATGTATTGATATGTATTTTTATACAATATTCAATGTTATATAGCAAGATGATTATTGATAATCAAATATAATATTCAATGTTATATAGCAATTTGATGATATATTTTCATATGTATTTTTATACAATATTCAAT
>SNQJ01S0001725.1:140266-156366 GCA_010110895.2 Picea sitchensis
AAACATCAGTAAAAAGGTTAGTAGTTCCTTTCCATGCATGTATTTTGAAAGAGGGGTTTAAATTTTGGGTGGTAGGTTAAAAAGTAATTTATTTACGGTCAAAATCTGCATGCAAGTCTGACCCTAGTTTGCTAGTCCGTAGGGTATTTTTCCCAACAACAAGAAGACCACGTCTTTTAAATCATGTTGGATTGGTTGCCTACACGACTCCTTTTTTGTAGTAGTTTGTTAATAACTTTTAGCATAGGTGTTCGATTGATAGTTGTTGTTGGAGAATCTGATGTCCCAAAGGGCCAACTCGCACTTCTAACTGTTGTCTTTCCTTTTTGTTATAAATCCATGTTCCAAATGAAGAAAATGAGGAGGCCGAGAGGCTCTGTTTTTGTACTTTGATAGATTAATTTGAAGATAGCTTATCTTATAATTTTCTGTGTTAAGAATTCATTTGCAGAGGGAAGTGATGTTTAGCTATGTTTTTTTTTTTTTTTGACTCTTAATCTTTGTTCCTCTTCAAAAACAAGTGTGAGAGGGTTGCTTAAAAGGATCCTTTGAGATCTTCTACCTTGTGTGTTGCTAAATATCTTTCGAAAATTATATTTAGATTATGATTATTCTTCTACTATATAAATAGTATCTTGAAAATGATTTTCATGTCTTTCTGTTTGCAGTTCTATGTTTTCTCATAAAAGTCTTCCACTTGAAAGCCTTGAAAGGCTAAACATTGCTTTTGGATGATCTTTTTTTATGCATATGGAAGATGATTTGCAGGGATATATTCATATGAGTTTTCAAGTCAATCAGATAGCTCCAACCCTACCTCTTTCATAATTTCAAAATCAACTTTCTTTTCATCTTTATTGATGTGTAAGGCTTACCCCTATGCAGTCATGGGGTGACTCATTGCGCAAAAAAATTTGGCGTCGTTGTCGGGGACAGATTTGAGCAGATTGAAAAGCTCCATGGGAAGAACGACATTGTACAACTCTAGCTTTAGATGGTGACTGAAGTTGGACACCTTCAAGACGGCACATTCACCATAGCGACTCCATTGTTCAGAATCTGTTGGTGACTCCACTAGAATGAGACCAATTAAATGGCTATGAAGGGTATCATGGCCAGGAGGTTTACTCCACTCAATTTCTCAGCCATAGATGATTATCCACATATTGTGCATCTTATTGATGAATGGCAAGATCTGCTTCCCATATTTTATGAAGGTGAGGATGATAGCCCTGTTGAGCATGTTCAAAAATTTCATGCTTTGATGCAGCAACTTGACATCCATCATGAAGATATATTATGAAAATTTTCATGTATTCATTGGATGAGGATGCACGTAAATGGTATTTCTCGTTTCCCCCTTCCAAAATTTCATCCTTGAAGGATTTCCACAGAGTATTCAATGAACACTACAAAAGGTTTTATCCCTCTGGAAGTATTTGTCATAACTGTTGTGAGGGATATGTACAATGTGTTCAAGATTTGTTAGATTTCTCCATTGAATATAAAGATGAAAACGATTTTATTCACTGTCCAAATGAAAGTATAAAGAATACTCTTGTATTCGGAGAGGACAGCATTCATAACTTTGTTTCAGATGAAAATCATTTGTATGAACAACTAGAAGCAGCAGTTACTGTTGTTCCTAAAATGGATGATTTTAGCAATTATATTCTTGATGAAATTACTGTTTTAGAGGTTGATCATAGGTATGAAGGGCAAACTATTTTTGATGAATATTCTAGTGATGATGAGTAGCAAGCTTATCCTATATTTGATCACTATGAAGATAGGGAGTATGATGTAGAGGTTGGCCTTGTCATAGAAGACATAACCCGAAGATTTGACCAGGAGCAACTCTTAGTTGAGGAACATGAAGAGATCGTTTATACACAGCCAAAAGTAAATCAATAGTCATTAGTGGATCAACAACCACCTACGTCAATCCTTCTTCCACTTGTAGCCACAGTTTACAGTAAGCAACGTGAAGTGGAAAAAGAAATATGCTATCAGTGCCATGTGTTGTGTCACCATTTTCATGACCCTGTAGGGGTGTCTATGGAGTTGTATTTCTCAAATGTTTTGGAACCTGTAAACTTTATTGTGTCAGTAGAAATCAGAGGAGATATATGAAATGTTTTCAAACCACTGTCATATTCCTCTTGTATGTTGCCAATCATTATCATTATAAAGACTCATGTTAGCAAGTTTCTTGAATGGCTTTGGTGGAAGTTTGTCTTCACCTAGACCATTGTAAAAGTCAGTTGGCTTAGGTTTTGTACATAAATAAGCTCCATCAAGAGAAAGTGTGTTTGATTTATGTTTGTAAGTAGAGTAATATAAGTTGTGAGTATGTTGTCTTCAACACGATGAATCACAGCATGACTCCACAACCCAACACTAAGGCACTCGAGCTACAAAAGGAGTTCTTAGAGCCTCACAGGGAGGACTTTATCCCCCATGAAGCCTGATGTTAGCACCAAGACCTGCATCTAAAAAATTGGCGTAAGACATTAGTCAAATTCATTCCTGGAAAGTCACTGCCGAAAGTACTACCTAATCTCCTAAGATTGGTGTAGCGATGGCGCTGTGTAATTCCACAGTGTGCTACCAAATCTCCTGGGCACTGTGAATTCCACAGTGTGCTACCAAATCTCTTGGGCGCTATGAATTTCACAACACGCTACCAAATCTCCTGGTCGCTGTGAATTTCACAGTGCGCTACCAAATCTCCTGGGTGCTATGAATTTCATAATGCAATACCAAATCTGGATCGATGCTACCAAAATTGTGGGCCTATTTGGAGGAGACGTTACACAAGCTCTCTACCCAAAGCGCTACCAAACGACGCTACCAGCAAACACTTGGATTCAAGGAGTTCGAGTTATCATTCTTGTGAGTGGTTGATGATGTGGAGAAGAGCAAGGATTATAGGTGGCAGCATGATGAAAACGTTTAACCACTGGGGGATGCTTGGAAATGGAAAGGAATGCACAGCAAAGAATACCACGTCTTTTAAATCATGTTGGATTGGTTGCCAACATGACTCCTTTTTTGTAGCAGTTTGTTAATAAATGTTAGCATATGTGTTCGATTGATAGCTATTGTTGGAGAATCCGATCTCAGGAAGGGCCAGCTTGCACCTCTAGCTATTGTCTTTCCTTTTTTATATAAATCCATGTTCCAATGAATAAAATGAGGAGGTCGAGAGGCTCTGTTTTTGTACTTTGACAGATTAATTTGAAGATAGCATATCTTATCATTTTCTTTGTTAAGAGTTCATTTGTAGAAGGACGTGATGTTTAGCTATGTTTTTTCTTTGTTTTGACTCTTAAGCTTTGTTCTTCTTCAACAAGAAGTGTGAGAGGGTTGCTTAGGAGGATCCTTTGAGATCTTCTACCTTGTGTGTTGCTAAATCTCTTCTGAAAATGATCTTCAGATTATGATTCTTCTTCTACTGTATAAATAGTATGTCTGAAAAGGATTTTCATGTTTTTATGTTTGCAGTTCTATGTTTTCTCATAAAAGTCTTCCACCTGAAAGCCTTGAAAGGATTAACATTTCTTTTGGATGATCTGTTTTGCTACATATGGAATATTATTTGCAGGGATAGATTCATATGAGTTGTTAAATCAAGAATATAGCTCCAGCCCTACCACTCTCATAATTTCAAAATCAACTTTCTTTACATATTTCTTGATGTGTAACGCTTACCCCTATGCAGTCATGGGGTGACTCTTTGCACTAATAGGCCCTAGATTTCTATTCTCAAAGATAAGTGGTTCTTCCAGTGTGTCACCATTTGTTGTGATGAAAACAACCCCCATTTACTTTCACCTTTACAATTTAAAGGAAAGGGGACCCTTACTAAAATTGCAATCCTATTACCTAATCCTCTACAGCTTGAGCCTAATGTTATGTCTTTTCCTACATTGAGGGAGTTGGATGTTTTATGTTGTTGGGTGATTTTTTTTATGGGTGTTGATTATTTCTTCCAATCTATTGATTTCAAATGTCTTCATGATGATTATTGACCTATGATGTTTCATTGACATTTATTTTCAAACTATTCTCTAACTTTGAAGTGTTTGATAGTTCTATGTGGTTGCAAGGTCTAATGTTCTATTGCATGTCTTGGATGAGGTTTTGACTAATTATTTGTAGAATGACCAATTCAAATTTTGCATCCCCCTGCTGACATGTTATGCTTCATGAATTCATACTTATGCTCTTTCACATGGATTCTACTCTTCTACTTCGAATTAGCTTATGTAGTCTTAAGACACTCATTTGTAGTCACCACGTTATTGTTGAATAAACTTAACACTCTTTTATAAGTTGTTTTCAAAGAAAGGAATATATTGTTTATTGTATTGACTAGTATTCTTTTGATTGCATGATTGATCTCATTCTTTTGTTTTGCAAGAGCAAGTTTGCAAGGCCACTTTATTCGAATGACCTCTCCATCCTTGAGAATCATGTGGGGGGAATCCCTTGATCTTTTTTTGTATCCTAGACCTTGATTATTTCCATGGATTCTCCTTATCAAGAAACTATTTTCCTTGGATTACCACTTCCCTGATGTTCGAAGCCCCCGAGGTTGTTGGATCAACATTTCCCATGAGTCTTTTCTTCCCCAAGCCTCTTTAAATTAATCTTCACTAGATTCTTCTTTTGGCCTTCTCTCTCCCAAATATTAGACCCAAGAGTTATTGGGTTTTCTCCTTATTTTCCTCTATTTTTTCATCTAACCAAATATCATAGTTTTATTATTCCCATCAAGAGATTTCCAATGACTATAACCATGCTTAAATCTGAGTTATGGATTAAAATTTATTCCCCCCCAAAGTTTCCTAATCCTTCACTCACCTCTTCCACTTTACAGCTGCGTGGCTCCCACTCATTTGTACCATCCGATGTGGCACCCATGTGGCCCTAATGTGACATTCACCAACTCACCACATGTCCTCTTTGTCATTGAGAGTTATCCGTTTAGGTTCTTTAGTCCTCCAACCCATTCGTCGGCGATAAAATTTTCATCGTCGGAGTCCCTGTTTTTTATCACTTGGATGCCACTGATCCTCCATTGTTGACGAATCCCTCATGACCTTTTCCCCGTCGAGACTGTTATCGAACAAATCGGTAAGTGCAGACACAAACTAATCTCCCTAACTTCCACGAGAAGCTAGAACAAAACAAAACAGAATACAAACTTCACCATAGACTTCATTGTCATATAAACTAGTTCATAGAGGAACGAGTGACATACCTTTTAAATGATGCTTGATCCTCACTAGTGTCATCCTTGTCGCTCCATCTCTGGATGGTGAACCTGCTTAGGAAGCAGAAACAAACAAAGAGAGACAAAACAAAGATATATATATTCTAATGAATTCTATGTATAATATCAAGGAGTTATACAATAAAAGTCAAGACACATTTATAGGAAAGAAATGTATTGCGGCATTATATTAAAATGGAAAGTGGAGGTCCCCGAGGTGTAGGACAGTCGGTAACGGAGTGTGTTGTTAAGCCACTCCGTGATGTTAAAGTCACCGGTTCGAAACCTGCGGGGACAAAAAATCCAACCATGTTAAGGGTTGGTGTGGCTCAGGCCGGGTGCGATCCCCAGGTGATTTTGACGGCTTAGATGCCCCTNAAAATCCAACCATGTTAAGGGTTGGTGTGGCTCAGGCCGGGTGCGATCCCCAGGTGATTTTGACGGCTTAGATGCCCCTGAGTCGCGGTTTCTCAAGCCACAGGTTAATCGCATAGCCAACAGGTCCCGCACAAATTAACAAAATAAAATAAAATAATGGAAAGTGGAGAATACAACCCATGCCTTGATGTTGGAAGATCCCTTTCAATGGCTCTTTTCTCTAACACACACACCTTTTCTCTAATGCCTTTGATGAAAAAGATCCACAATCTGACTTAGAGAGCTAAAACAAAGCTATCTCAAGTATAATCTATAGAAGAACTCTTCATACATATGCAAGCCTTAGCCTTTTCAAGCTTAGCTTTGTCCTTGAAAGATCCCTCTTTATATAGGGTGAAATAGGGATGGATGAGGAGATTAGGATGATCCCACGAAATCAAACAAGCGATTAAGATCCAAATAGATTGGAGGCCACTTCATATTCTATAAGATTCCCTTCTAAAACATTCGTGAATTTTGACTTTTCCCTTTCTTAAGCATCGTCACACCCTATGCACAGGTAGTCTGCGACGATGCCACAATCCATATTTTGTGCAGCGTGCGATGATCAAGCATCGTCGCACCCCAAGCATAGAGCAGGGTGCAACAATCTTCCTTATCATAGTTTTTAAGAAGGGTGCAGCGATCTTCCTTGTCATAGTTTTTTAGGGAGGAAAAGAAAACCACTTTTCTCTTGGAGAAAGTCTCTTTTAAGATTTTCAGGGAACATGGAAGTGAGTTAAGAACATGTCGTCAGTTGATCACTAGGTTGATTAAAATAATGTGTAACAGAATTCCCCCCAAAGTATGAAGCTGGAACTTGTGACAACTGAAATACTTTGTAGAATGTGTGTCGAAAATAAGGAGCACATCGATCGAGAACCTGCAAACAATCAAGCATATGCATAATAACATACCATCTTCTGAGGTAGGCATTCTCATACTCATACTACAAGTGACTCTAATCTTAAGTGTCAAGTGAGTCATGGCCACTAAACATACACTGTGGATCCATGTCATCATGATTCAGCATAGCCACGAGGAATACACTATGGATTTATGTTCTAAAATAATTCAAATTTGGACATAGCCACAAGACAAACATAGTGGATCTGTGTGTCAGTACAAACTTATGAATACTCTGTCGCAACCTGGACCAATATGATGAGATCCAGAGTCTTCAATTCCGTCATCTCTAAGTATGAATCTAGCCATGTGATTACATGTGTCGAAGTCGAACATAGTATAAACCACTTGATTGCCGGTCATTAATGAAAATCGTTAACAAGTGCGAGGGAAATCACCATTGATGTCAATGAATCTCAAGGTACTCTAATACAATCCAACGAATGTGAATGAATGATTTGAAGTCGAACACTCGATGAAATCTTCCAATTAGGGACCAATGATGTGAACTCTCTCTCTCTCTCTCTCTCTCTCTCTCTCTTTTGAAATTATAGGACCTCAAACAATTCTCAATTCAGCTGAAAAATGCTCTCAACTATCAAAGGCATGTGTCCACGAGTGTTTTAGACAATCAAGCTTGAAAGGAGGATGAAATGGTGGATTAGAGGAAAAACAAAATAAACATACAAGACACTACTAAGAATGAATCATGTAACCTATGTGAAATGAATAGCATTTTAAGCAATTAAGAATTCAACAGCTCTAACAAGTGTAAACAGATTCAAAAAACACATGCTTCAAGTAGTTAACACCTTCATACACTCGAATTCAAGGAGGTACCACTACATATCATTCAAATGCACAAAGCGTTGATAAGAAATGGCCATACATTCAGAGTAAATCACTTATATATCAGTATTAAACATCATGCAGTAACACTGAACATAAGGTATAATTTGTTGTCTGAGATTTCATAAATCATATCTGATACAAGAAAGCAAAAACGAAAGGAAATGTTTTACAGGAACACAAACACTATAAGAAAATGATTTTAGACTGAAATTTTAATGCAGGGGATGAATCTTTGTTTCCTACTGCATTTATCAACTGGTTGTGCTCAAAGTATCTCTGTGGTCCAACAACTCTGGTTATAAGAAACTCTTTAATTCCCCAAATTGTTGACCTTGATAATGGGTGCCTGCTTTTCCTTTTATCCTTCTCGCTCATTCTGAAACTGCTTCTTGAAATCCTTTACTGTTTCTTGAAATGGTTTACCGCTTCTTGATTCTTGAACGAATTCCCCCTAGTAAAATTGTAAAAAATTCTCTTTACGTTGGAATTATATTATGAGTAGATCGTGGAACCAACGAAAACTCTCCAGCCAAGAAAACTGCTTCATTTTTTCCCCCAATTAATTCCTGCAATCGATTTTTCCACTGGTTGGGCGAAAAAATTAAAACTAATGAAATCATGAGACTCAGCCACCGTCGAATTTATCTCAGAAACAATCTCCATCATTGATCTTTAAACACAAGACTTTACGTCGTCAGAAGACAACCTGGACACTTTGTGTATCGGTGATCAAAGCATCGACGATCCACATCTAACTGTGATTAAATATGGGCCATCCATCCTGTAATGAATATAGACCCTCCATTGCAGACCTGATCAAATCTAGGTCGTTGATATGAGGAATGATGAACCTAAAATGCCCTAACATTTAAAATTGAAACTGGACCATTGATCTTGAACACGATCCGATCTGGTCGTTAATCGGTTGGACCCGCCCTTTCTTTAATGACATCGTCGTCGGGGCGATTGAGGATAACCTACATCGATGAAATTTCATCGCGCTCTTTCAATGACGACGACTACAATGATCTCCATCGTTCATATTTCTCTGAAACGTGAAGGGCCCTTGATCTGGCTAGACCATAAACCAAAATCAACTAAGGAATTTTACATTCATGCTGACATCACCCTGGATAGTGACGACCTTATTTCGGTCTACGTCGATACTGTTGTCGCATGGAGGACAGAGCACGTGTCACACATTTTTGGGATGTTGACCTATATATATAGTGGGCTCCCCATGTCCGTTGGGAGTTGATGGTTTTCCCTAACAATGTTGCGTTAGCATTTCGAGTTGTCATCTCTTTGAATTTCACCAATGACGATCTCCCTCTAATCTTTGTCATTGATATTTCAATGACACAAGGAGATCCATTGATCTGATGCTACATATAGGATCGGATCTTGATCGTTTATCACAAGTGCACATTCGAAGTGTTGAAGGATCAAGTTCAAAAAGGACTTTGATGAGGGGACTCTGAAGGGGTCCACAAGACAAATTTGGACCATCCATCGAAAGGATAAGGAGAACCGAGAGTCGTTGATCTCACCTTGGTCCAAAAGAAAAAATCGACTAAGGCACGAACATTATCACACTTATGTCACCCTGGACATGTGACACCTTCTCATTGGTCTGTGTTGGCGCTGATGTGGAAGACAGGTGGGACATGTGCCATCAAGCTTCGATACATTTACCTATGTATTCAGTGGATTCCACATGTCCACATGGCGGATCCAAATTGGCTCTAACAGTGTCATGCTGACAGACTGATGTAACATCTTACGGGGACGCTTCGAGATCAACGATCAGATCTGAACCGTCCATCGAGGGTGCCCATTCAGGGTGATCAGGGTTTGACTTCCAACAGGACTCCGACGAGGGGACTCTAAGTGCTAATCTCAATCATTGATCTAGAACTGCAAAGGGAAGTCCGAAAACACACGAGGGTCGTCAATATGGCTTGACCAAAAACCTAAAGTCGGCTAAGGCATAGATATTCACGTTGACATCACTCTGGACACGTGTCAATTTTTTGTTGGCCCACGGTGGCATTGTCGTGGCAGGGAAGCATGGCACTTGTCACTCAGATTTCAGACTTTTATCTATGCATCTGATGGGTTCCACATGTCCACATGGAAACCTCTGGTTGGCTCTAACAATGCTCTATTGACATTCCACATGTAACACTGAGTTGACGTGTTGAGTTGTGGATAGATCTAGGTCGTTGATCTATCAGAACATAATTAACAGTGTGATGAAATCTGGTTCGTTCATCAGGGGTGTCTCATCAGAGTGCTCAAGGATTAGGATTCAAATCAAACTCTGAAGAGGGGACTCTGATGACCATTGATTTAAACGATTGAGCGTGCAATGCGATTTGGGTCGTCGATCAACCTCGCCTGAAAAGAGCTTGATCAGTGAAGATCTGCAAGTTATTTAGTGCTTGGTTCTCGAACCTCGATCCCATTATAAGTTGATCGGATATTGGTGCTTAACCTCTTTTGGGGCGCGATAAACCCTTTTTTGAACTACGACAAGCCCCTTTTAGATTGCGACAAGCCCCGAGGACCTTCTTTTTTCCTTATGCGCACAAGGGGCATGGCTTTTCTTGTTGATTCTTAATTCTACCTTTAGGGAAATTTAACTCTGAGCTGCGCAAAGGCTCCTGAAACTCGACTTTCTACCTTCAACTTTCTAGATCCCGACCTTATAACCTCGATAAAACTTTATACCAGTTCAGGAACAAATATGGTACTAACACTTCTCAAACTCACCAGAAGTTTCTTAAGAAAGTAGCTTAGAAGGTGAGTTTGCCATGCTTGTCTCTATCGTGGTAAGTCTAGCTTCAATAGTGGCGATAGAAGGGGCTTGCTTGGGCTCTTGGACATCTTCTTCTAGCTTTCTCAAGGCATGTTCCTTCATTGCCAAGTCATGGTAAAGATGAGCAGTGACCCCGATGAACCTCTCCTCTTGTCAATTATCTAACTCAATGTATTTCTCCCCCAAATGCAAGAGCTACAATATGCTCTTGTCTAATTCTACCCTCATGGAGGTGAAGGAGTCATGGTGCTTGGAAAGGTCTTTCTCCAATTCATATGCTCTCTCTCCAATATCGAATTTCCTCTTAAATTTGCCCGCTGAAGTATATCAACTCTTTTATCTTCTCTCTATTCAAAGTTTTTCCCATGACAACTTCTTCAAGGTCCTTGGTGAACCTACTCTAATACCATCTGATCTGTAAACAATGGCCCTATGGCCTGACCATTTCATCAACACAAATCTTTGTGGAATTAAATCTAATTCTCATTATATTTTAAGGCACACACTCTTCATCAAGAATAGTGTGAAAAATCGAAGCAACAACCCATGTAACTAACTTCTATAAGATCATTTCCCTTTGCCCAAGCATTGATGAAATTGTATATAAGATAAGTAAATGATTATACAGTAAACTGAGATTGCTACAGGTCGCAACAAACTCAGCCTCCCTCAAATCGTTGTGTACAAGACTGGGATAAATGAGTATGTTGTGTGCTAGATGTTGGGCGAGTTAATAAATGAACCCAATCGTCTCCAATTACAGAGAATTCAATGTCGAGATTTGTGCATACATTTAAAGGAACAACAAATAAAAATGCCAAACGTTGTGCCAACATACCAAGAGATTGTTTGAAGGTGAATTGATTCAATTGCAAAGGGGATCATTTGTGAGAATGGGTTGTTCATTTTTCATAAACACATAAATGCCTCTCACTAAAACAAACATGTAATATAGAAATCACAATAGTTAAATGCATCATAATTAACAAAGGTTTTTTTTTACTCACTAAGTTCTTTACAAAAGGTGAGCTATGCACATTATTGTTACTCACTAAAAAAAAGCCATGGCCATGGCTCAAAGATGCCTTAGCTCATTGTGGACAAGATCATGGACTCCTTCGTCTACCGATCTTCAAGCAGGATACACACCTTGAGCTTTCATTTTGCAAATTTCCCAAGTCTTATTTTAATGTGTTGCTTTGGAAAACCAATAGGATACACACCTTGAGCTTTCATTTTGCAAATTTCCCAAGTCTTATTTTAATGTATTGCTTTGAAAAACCAACCATCACATGGTTAATTTCAATTTCCAATTTTACCCAAAAAGACAAAATGAAATAAAAATAATATCACAAATTTATTACAATTTTACAAAAGAATTTAGCCAAGAATCCAACTGGAATCACATCACATGTTTACCCAACACACCATCCATCATGCAATTGCTAATAACACTTTAAATCTAATCCTTACAATAATTCTCTACGAAGGATAGTTAGTCCTCATGAAAATGGAACAATGCATGATTTGGGTTCCTAAGAGTGAGCTACCACATTTCACAAGCTCTTTCTCTGCTATATTTTTGTTCAAATGTAAAATGCTACATCTATCCTATCTATTCTAATTACCAAACAATAAGATACAATAGAACAGTTAAAAATAAAATACAGCAGCAGAAAAAGCACCAATCAGAAATCAGAAAAAGCGAGCGCTTATCCTATCTCGCGTGAAAGATGGCAAGAATTCTCCACGCTCAACCTAATTTAAGAACTCTGAATATCAACGATTACAATTATTTTCTACGACAAAATCCACTTAATCCATAACTCTTAACTACATATATTATATGAGTGTCGAAATTAAGGAAAAGAGTGCTCTGACTACCATCCATTAGCTATTTCAACAGGTTCTACGAGCTGTGTCTTAGATCAATATTGGAAGGCGGGGAGTTGGAACAGCCAAGAGTTCATGATCCCTGGGCAGTGTGATCCCATTATACTTTTCAGTCATGTCCAATTCTTGCCCATTGGGAAGCCTCCAGTTAAAACAGTGCACGAGCTGCGCCACTGCAAACTCTACAACAAGCATTCCCAGTTGCTGTCCGGGACATCCTCTCCTGCCTGCTCCGAACGGAATCCACTCAAACTTTTCAACTTTTGATTCCAAGAACCCATCTTCCATGAATCTCTCTGGCCTGAAGCTTTCGGCATCCTCCCCCCATGACTTAGGGTTCCTTCCAATTGCCCACACGTTAATCAGAAGACAAGTTCCCCTGGGGATTTCATAGCCCAACACAGTGCAATCCTCCACAGATATGTGAGGAATGGCAAGCGGTGCCGGTGGGTGGAGTCTAAACGTTTCTTTCACTACAGCTTGCAAGTAAACGAGAGAAGGCAGATCGGATTCCCGCACCATACGACCCACTCCAACTACGCGTCCCATCTCGTCCTGAAGCTTCTTCAGCACTGGGGGGTTTTTTATCACTTCGGACATTGCCCATTCTATGGTCGTGGACGCCGTGTCCGTTCCAGCGAGAAAAATATCCTGCAGGCATCAAGAAATCCAAGACAATATCACATTTTATACAAATCCATTGAAATCTAATTAGATAGCTATGTTTCTGTAACGTTTGTTCCTTGTGCTGAATTCCAGAGTAGTTAATCGGGAAGAGTTTTTCATTACTCGTCCATATTCTATTCCCAGCTGGTATCTTACCTGGTAGTACTGAGAGAGATTAGTAAGATAGACTCCAACCAAACAGTGGATAGAAAAAATGTTCGTTTATAGTTTTATGAAATCCAAAAGCAATTAAATCCTTTTAAGATGTAAACTTCTTTGAAATGCAAACCTGTGAAAACTTGAAAACAAAAGTTCACTTTCAAAAAATGTAATCCTTCTGAATGTTTATCAAGGATAAAATGAATCTAAGCTACAGATGAATCTAGGGTGATATACATTGATGACGGCTTTTATGTTCTCCCGCGTAATTTTGAACTCCATTGTTTCAACTGCAGAAGCTGCGAGCAAAACATCTACGAGATCTGGGATGGCGTTGGGCTTATTCTTGTGCGAAGCGTGTTCATTTATTATTTTCTCCAGCAAGTAGTCATATGTCTTCTGGATGTTCTTGAAGCGACGGTTGAGGCCTTGCAGATCCATCCGAGCCAGGAATGGTATGTAATCTCCAATGTTAAAAGAACCGGCTAACAGAAAAGTTTCCTTGATCATTGAATCAATCCCTTCGCCGCCAATTAGGTCTTGATCAGAATACTTCCTGCCGAAGGCCATTCGGCATATTAGAGCATTGGTGAGCTCTGACGCGGTTTTGGTAATATTGCTCACGGGATGATCTGAAATATTAATGAGAGAGCGAATCATGGCAGAGGTCTCCTCTTCTCTTATAGAACGGAAGTGTTCTATTTGTCTGGAGCTCAGCAACTGTAAAACGCAGACCTTACGCAAATGCCTCCAGGAGGGGCCATACGGAGCCAAGGCGATGTCCGAATAATTATATGTCATATACTCAGCGGCGGCCGTTGGAGGTCTGCTGGCGAAAAACCGATCATGGGTTTTGAGAAATTCCTTGGCCACCTCTGGAGTGGAGACGACTAAGGTAAGGGTGGAGCCGAGGCGGAGAGACATGAGAGGCCCGTATTTCAGAGAGAGAGCTGCCAGCGCTCGGTGTGGAAGGCCTCCCAACAGAAGGTGAAGGTTTCCGAGAATGGGCAACTGAAACGGCCCCGAGGGCAGCTGCCTCCTTTTGCGTCCATGCAAGAAACTCCATGCAAGAAGAAGAGCAGTGACTAATTTAATATAGAAGTACAAGCATTCAGGAACTGACCACTCAGAACCCAACTCATTCACCATTGTCATGACTCACTCCAGACAGCTCGTCTCCTGATCTGTAGTTGACTTCTGATATCGATCGCAGCTCCTGATCCTTATAATCTGACAAAGATCCGTTTCCATTTTATCTTTATTTAGGTAAGAACAACAAAGTAAATGTACATAGGGAACGAATATTCGCCAGGCTAAGCAATATTGAATGCTATGTGAGTAGTGAATATAACATTATGTGAGATATTGAATGCTATGTGATAGTGAATATATATTTTGTTAAGCAACGTAAACATTAAATGCTAAGTGAGAATGGATATGCACCATCAAATTATGCACGTACATATTCAAGTACATAGCCACCCTCACACAGCATAACAATATGCTTAATGTTAGCCATCGTGCATACCATTGGAGATGAAAGCTTTGTTAGTTACATATTTAATATTCATTGGACATGAAAGATCGGTTGGTGACATATTCATGTAACATTGGACAAAGTTTTGTTAGGTGTATATTTAAGAACTGACAAAGTAGCTGTATATATTCATTGGACATGAAAGATTGGTTGGTGACATTTTTATGTAACATGAAAGTATCATAATGGTTGGGATGTATATACTACCATCTCGGGTGCCTCCATTAAGATTTCAGTAACTATTTCTTTAATGTAGTCGGTGAAAATTTATTGGATTTTGCCCGATGACAAGCCTGCCTTTTTTCAAGGTTTCAAACTTTTATTATCATTTCAGGTATTGGATACGGCGTATTCAAATATTTGTCAGATCAGACAGACGTAGAGCCCTTAAAATTGTAATTTGCAATGTTTAATTTTTCATTTCCACGATCTGGCTCGATTCATAGATTCTTTATTACTCTGAAATTGCAGTTTAGAAATATTGAAATCGCAAATTGGCATCTTTTCCGACCTGCCCTCGAAATTCGTGCCCGTTCTCTCATCCGCTGCACCTTTTCCGACCTGCTCTTTTTGCGGCCATCCATTATCCATCCGCCCTTCTTCTGGAGGCCGTCTCCGTTAGCACCCCGTCGCCGTTTGCGGATGGTTGAGTAACCAAAAGTCATAAATGCGATAGAATGGGTTCAAATTCAAAATTTAAAAGCCNATGAAAGATTGGTTGGTGACATTTTTATGTAACATGAAAGTATCATAATGGTTGGGATGTATATACTACCATCTCGGGTGCCTCCATTAAGATTTCAGTAACTATTTCTTTAATGTAGTCGGTGAAAATTTATTGGATTTTGCTTCCATTAAGATTTCAGCAACTATTTCTTTAATGTAGTCGGTGAAAATTTATTGGATTTTGCCCGATGACAAGCCTGCCTTTTTTCAAGGTTTCAAACTTTTATTATCATTTCAGGTATTGGATACGGCGCATTCAAATATTTGTCAGATCAGACAGACGTAGAGCCCTTAAAATTGTAATTTGCAATGTTTAATTTTTCATTTCCACGATCTGGCTCGATTCATAGATTCTATATTACTCTGAAATTGCAGTTTAGAAATATTGAAATCGCAAATTTGCATCGATCAGATTTTTCCATTGATGGAGTGGGTTAAAATTTATTGAATTTTGGCTGAACACACGGTTTCAAACTTTGATTACCATTTCAGGTATTTGATACGGTGCATTCGAGTTTTCTCGTTTCTCTCGGAATCACAGAGATGAAAAGCTATTAAAACTATAATTTGCAATGTTTAGATTTTTTCTTTTCCACTGTCTGGGTGGATTTCGAGATGTTGACATTGCAATTAAGAAATATTGAAATGACTAATTGTTCTACGAAATGACCTCCCGGCCACCGAAGATGAAACCTCTCTGGTCCTTGAAATTCGTGCCCGTTCTCTCATCCGCTGTACCTTTTCCGACCTGCTCTTTTTGCGGCCATCCATTATCCGTCCGCCCTTCTTCCGGGGGCCGTCTCCGTTAGCACCCCGTCGCCGTTTGCGGATGGTTGAGTAAC
>SNQJ01S0001726.1:0-14765 GCA_010110895.2 Picea sitchensis
TGGATTAGTCAACAACCCTGACTTGAAGTAATCATAACTTTGAACCTGTAATGTATAAATATCTGAAACTGATACACAATGTTCTTCAGTGTGTTTTATGCAATTCCTCCAAGTGGCACTACTTGGAACCTCTCAGAAAAGGAATTATAGCAAAAATGGCATACCTTGTTGAATTCTGGCTTATTCTAGAGAGCGTCCTTGTAGAGAGTGCCCCGCACAAAATGTTTGATGAAATGATCTGAAACTGTTACACAGAATACTAAATCCTTTACCCTAACTGAAACATTTGGTCTCACTTAATTTGGATCTGTTATGAATAAGTTATGACGTTTTTAGACGAAACACCTGATTTTGACTAGTTTCAGGACTGGCCACAAACCCTATTTTTCACAGAGTGTAACTCCAAAAATACAACGACCCACAAGATTATTTTTTAACCACAGATACTTGGATATGTTTTCTCACTTTCATAGCAATTTCAGGATCTGAATCATTATAGAAAACAAGTTATAGTGAAAATGGTGAGATGACCTGAAAATAACATACCATAGAAAGCACCTTCAAAATAATTTATCCTTCCTTGCATTTCGGCCTTCTTTTCTTCACTTTCCTCAGAATTTCGGCTAAGATATCATTTGAAAATATTAGTCACCTATAGATATTCAATATGCTCAAGTGTGATTCAAATGAGAGAGCCTTGCCTCTTATTTATACTCTCCAAGTAGCTTCCTTAAAAACATATTCTAGGTCACTTGGCCCCACTTTCCTTATTTTAGGGTTGGGTCCACTTCTCAATTCCACTTCCTTATTTTAGTAAGGTTGGGTCCAATTTCTCACTTTCTCCACAAAATTATCATTGAAATAATTTACTTTGTATTCACTTTTCAGCTCTGTCACACTCATCACTTCACTTTATTGCTTTACCTTTTAAAATCTCTTAAAACCACTTCTTTGATTATTTTGACCTTGGGGCTTCTAGATGACATATGAGGGTCCTCCAACTGTAGCGCCATAACTCTCAAACCGCGAGGAGGAGTTATGTGACGCCCTACATACCACTAGAAATGGCATGACATGTACTATCCATATATAATAGTATTATCTGAAAATATATCATAACTCATACCATTATCCATCAAACAAACTTGGGTCCATTACCCAAACCTGGTTTCCAACTTCTCATGGCCATAACTCTTCCTAAATCCATGAGGGAATTATAGACGTTTCTACATACCACTTAGAAATGGCATGACAAGCAATATCCATTCAGGATAGTTTTACCAACAATTTCTTTGATCTTCATCTCATATTCTCATATACAAGCATGGGTCCTCCAACCATTCTTCTAGATAACTCAATCCTAAAGCCGCCTTTCCCTGAGGGATTTCACCATAAGGGCACCACTTTGGAGTTCATCCTAGCTAATGCTATCAATCATGATAAGACAATAATGATTCATCTATATTTTTCCATAACAATGCATCATATACCAATGGAACCACATCGATCCATTCATCATGTATCAATGATAACCCATTGATCCATATTCATCTATGCTATCTTCCATCAAGGACAATACATATTATATTACACTTACCTCATCATAATAAATCAATCCACATCAATAAATCACTTGAAATCAATCAATCAAAACCGTCAACGACAACATGATCCAACACCTTTGTCAATCATGAAAAACTAATTCACAAATAGACAAGCTCCACATAGACTATCAAAGATAGATCAACACTTCAAGAACAAGTGTCTGAATGATTTCATTCAGCCATGAATATTGTTGTCTATAATAATACCCTACTATCATAAAATAAAATTAGGCTATGATGAATATATGAATGAATGAAAACTGAAATTTCTCAACATAAACTCAAAGAGAAAAACCTTATCATGCTTCTTCTTCTATCCTCTTGTTCCTCCTTTAATCAAATCAAAATTGGTCCGGAAAAGTAGTTGAACCAAATTATTAGTTAAGCTAACTAAAGACTCAATTAACTTTAGTTAGGGGAATAACCATAATAGGGTCATAAATAAATAATAACTAGTAGGCGGGACCCTTGTGACTCCTTTAGTTCATAACAATCATAACAACTATAACATAATCCATTTGTTAAGCAAACACAACACCTTGTGCCTCCCCCTCAACATATTTACTTTCCTTATAATTTTAGCTCATAAAATTCCAGGAAATATTTCAAAACAATATTCATATATCCAAAGAACATGTTGTCCAAAATCCATGAAGTCAACTATTATAAAACAATAGACAACATAAAACTCAAAAACCATATTTCTTAGTCCGGTGAGCGCAACCCTTCCTTTGGTTGTTGTTGTCATCTTTACTTTTCCCAAATTCTCCTTTGGCTAAGGTACTTTAGGATTTATCTCATTAATCACATGGGAACAATCATCCTCTAATGAATTCGGTGGACACGGATTTGTCGGAGTTATCGGAGGGTGAGGAAGCAACATCTTTTCCTTTATCAAATGCAAATGGGTTTCATCAATCTCTTGCTGCATGGGAGGATTGCACTGGAGATTGGTTAGGGGTATCTTGGACAATGGGGTCTAAAGGTGGAGGAGCAAGCAAGGTCAATTTGGGCCAACTATGGTGTTGGGAGATCATGGGTGAACACCTCCTGGCTTCTTCCACCCATCCATCATTTTAGGGACCTCGGGTTGTAAGGAGACTTGAGGAGGTACAGGGATACCAAGGGCTTGAGGGGCTTGGAAAGGCCTCCTTTCCAAGCCCAGGTTGGACTATTCCCTGCCCAATCCAATTAAAGAATCCAACATGAAAAAATTGGCCAAGATCTTCTAAAGTTCCAACATCAAAATTTATAGAGAACCTGATCCTTATTGGGCCTCGATCTGCTACCTCTACCTTCAAGCTTTCCTACCATGGCTTCCTCCTAGCCCGGTAAAAACTCATCCCGCATGTGTAATTGATTAGAAAATAATATTCTTTAAATAGACATGCATGACAACTCTAAAAATATGAAATAGATTTGGCTCGAATGTATCGTGCTCATGCAATCCATCCATACAAATTGTTCTAATGTTAACCAACTAACATGGAGTGAAACAATGAATATGGGATATGTGAAGGGTTTGTAATTAGTGGAAAGTGAGATAATGAGAGGGAGGATAATTACTATTGTTCATGAAATTAATCAAGTGATCCATAAACATTCTTCGCTAAGAATATATGAATCAACCAACAATCAGATGATTGAGTAGTAATTCCTGTGTATTTGACTAGTTCACTATCCATTAATATCCAACACAGTTGCCATTGTTAGAACAATAAGTATCAATAATAATTTGTAAGTAGTTATGTTCCCTTATTCGCACATTCTGCATTTTATAACAGTCAACAGCAACACTCATTCCCAATCTGTAATCATTAATATCCACATACATTTTTTCAATCCACATCTATATTTAAAAGTCATATTTCCGAAAAATAATGAAGTCACTATTTCGGCATTGAGCCAATCAAGATCTCAGAATGATATTCGCTCCTATATACATATATAGAAATACTAAAATAATCAAACCTCACATGCCATGCTCAAATTCTGACTTATACAACCCAATAAATCCACTCATGTTTTAGACACAGGCTATGCGGGAGTAAATTTCTAAGGCAATGTAACCATACCACTGTAAACCAAACAACTCAATGCGACTTAAAAGCCGAACCAAATATCCAATGCGACTGTCATCAACAATGGTCAATTGAAATAACAACATGCTTAAAACTCTGAGGGTATCAATGAGTATAAAACAAACTATCCATACTACACACAAGAATCCAACCAAGCTCCATCCAATGCAACATTTCCACTTTATCAACAACAAACATCGAACATGATAATAACTCAACATATCTTGTTGAGGATGTGCGCATTAATAAGTGGTTGGTTCGTTTAAGTCACATCATGATTCAATCAAGCCATGCACACTCAGCCTATTCAACCAACAAAACAAGGATGTCATGGATATGCCTCTATAGATATCTAATTCGATTATCATTCGGCCCCAAGGGAAACCATAGTTATCATGCCCTATGTTTCATTTTCAAAACACCATACACGGAACATGACATGTGTGGGAAACCCTAAGCATTCGTGACCAATTTCATCAATCAACCAAATCACCATAAGTGAAAAAAACTAGTGACTGTACATCAACCAACAATTATCCTAATCGCGGAAAAAACAATCAACCAAACAAGCCATGGTAGCTTTGTATACCCACGCATCCAATCTAAATGGGTAGAGGCCCTTCCATTAAAACAAATGAGTTCTTTGACATCAAGCGGGTGACTGTGAACTTTAGAAGTGAAAATTAGAAATGTAAGTTTCATGCTATTATCACAAAGGCAGTGAAATAAATCCATACCAACATGACTGTTATACAACCAACGGGTGAGCCCATATTCAAAGCAATAGACCACAATAATCGGAAACAACTTGGAAGACTCGATAGTCTCCCTATGCAACTCTAGTCTATAGGGTTAGGGGTTTTCATGGTATCCTTCATAGGAGGAACAAAACTAACCACAGTGAAACTTCGAGGCCAAATGTGTATGCACAAGGAGGACTATGATTCACTTGCGAACGAGACGCTTCATTGACAAGGCTTCCGTAAAAAGAAAAACATGGTTTAGTTAAACCCAAGAATCGTGAAGGAAACCATCCATCCATGATTTAAACAAAACCCTTCGACCAAAATGCAGTGGAAACAGTGACTATCTCCGAAGGCTAACAACTATGAACTTAAACTATCACAGCCGCTAACCATCCATTTACCAAAACCAAATTTCCATTAAGGCTGCATTCACTCAGACAAACAAAGTCCCACAAAACTGAAAGCTAAAATCATTTTCTCATAACCCGATGAAGTCAAGAATGGCCAAAAGAGACATACCTCTTAATCTAAATCCTTAAGAAGAGAGGTGGCCGAAAGGTTTCACCCCGCGAAAACTGGAGCGAAATCGACAACAACAAGATCAAACAATAGTTCAACTAGGCTGGCAGCCAATAGGAAGGGTAAATGTGACATGCACACGTTGTCTCCACCCACATCTCATTTACTTAGCAGTACATGCCAATGAGCCCTCTATTAACACCATTAATCAACCCATGCATCGATAATATCAACACATTTAAACCATAGCATAATCCAAGTTCCAGATAATCAATTCAATCATTCTCATTATTACTTTTCCAAATGCGCCACCAAAATTCATATTCTGGTCATAACTCAAATAAATCAAGCCAATTCACTATAAAATCTATGAGATCATGTATAGAATCATCATTAATAGCGTGATCAACATCAACCTGAAGCATATCATAATCACCATACATATGGACTCATATAAAAATTGCAAAATCCATTCCAAAGCGAGCCACCGATGTTCATAACATATGTATATCGGCTACCAATTACATTAACCAATGCATAACCATTAGAATTATCACCTTGACAAATGCGCCACCAAAATTTCCACCATATATGTTAGTAAAAAGCATCCAACACAATTTCATAGTCATTTCTAAAGGAAGCTAGGGTTAACAATAATAACAATATTTTATGATGTAGTATTGCGTATCCAGGGTCCCTTTGCACTCATTTATAATTCTTTTCCTTTCCTTTCAAAATCCTCTTCATGTAATTTTACTAACATTTTGTTGTGCAGGAGTGAGAAGAACAAATAACAGCATGAATAGCATGTTGTAGTATCATGAAGGTACAACAAATCAAAGCTAAACTCATATCAATGGAAACCATATTCTCATCAACCATGTAAACCTTTGTAGCACATCATCATAACATTGAAAAAATGAATAGGTCCGATCTTAAAAAGTTCAAGAGGGTCCCACCTACTAGAATTATTTAGTTTATATAATAATAGGATTTAGCAACACTTTGTGGGTGAAATTACGTTGACGTTTTAAATCTTCAACAAGGTGCATCCTTTCATAGATCTCCTCACGTGGAGTGGTGGTTCCAGAATAGAAAGGTATGATGGAGGTAATGTTTTCCTGTAGTGAGCACTCAACAACCAAAATCATAGGTCGAGAAAAAGTTGTTGAGGCTCATATATGGAAAGATTAGAACATCACCGGGTGTCTTGCACATCCCAAGATTGGCCATAAATTTGGTTTCTCAGAAGAAAATGGATGATGCAAGGGTAAAACAATATTTGAAAGGAAACCTACAGGATGGTGTGGGGAAAAATGGTGTTGCTAAAGGGAGTTTAGATTGGAACTCTATATAAGATGCAAGAAATAACTATTACTGATGGGTGTAATGTCTACATCCCCGGATATTGGATTTGAGGAAGAAATAACTCCTACAATCTCTAAAGAAAATACTATGCTATGGCATCAGCACCGGGGCATATTGGAGTGAAGGGCCTGACCAACTACATGGTGAAAGGTATGATTGAAGGTATGTCTAACTCTAGATTTTGATCTCTGGGAACATTTTGTATATGGGAAGCAAAATAGAGTAAGATTCCCTCTGGTGGAATGAGGAAGAAGGAATTTTACAACTAGTTCACAAGTCCAAAAACATCACAGCTAGTTCACAGTGATGTCCAAAAACATCACTGTGAAAAATCTATGTACTGTGTCTCATCTATAGATGACTTCTCGAGGAATAATTGGATATATTTCCTCAATAAGAAATATGAAGTATTTGACAAGTTTAAAGAGTTTAGGATCTTGTTGAGAATCAAACAAAGAAAATAATTAAGGTGCTAAGGATAGATAATGGCAGAGAGTTTTGCGGGATTGTATTTGAAGAATTTTGTAAGAAGTGGCATAGCAAGGCAAAATAACAGTTCCAAAAAAGGATGAACAAGACGATGATGGAAAAAGCAAGGTGCATGCTCAAGGGTGCCAAAGGGAAAGAGTTCTAGGTAGAGGCAATGGGTATTGGCATGTTATCTGGTCAACAAATCACCCTCAACAATGTTGGATGACAAGACTCCACAAGAGGCATGGAATGAAGAAACCTTCTCTAAAACATCTCAAAGTGTATTATTGATTAAGGTTGGTTGGCATGATGTCAACCCTTGGAAAATCCCCAGAAAATAAAGCTCTGGGTAATGGACCCAATATTGTTTGATGTAACATGACTCATTATTGTTTTTTTTCATGGTTGATAAGAAGTGCTGCATGAACTCAAAGTGGTCCCCTTATGGTGAAATCCCTCACGGGAAGACTGCTTTATGAGTAGGAGAACCCAATTGTGGAATAAAGAGCTAAAGGATAGCAGAATGCATAAACTATTCTATATGAATAGTTATTTTCATTCCATTTCCAGTGGGATGTGGAATCTGCCACATAACTCTCACGGTTAGAGAGATTTATGGCCATGAGAAGTTGGAGGACCCCGTGTTTGGGTAATGGACCCACGTTTACGGGTAATCTGCAACATGAGTTATGATATATTTTCAAATAATACTATTCTATATGGATATACATGTCATGCCGCTTTTATGGTATGTGGAACGCCACATAACTCCTCACGGTTTAGAAATATGGCCTTATGCAGTTGGAGGAACCTCATATGTCATCTAGAAGCCCCAAAAGGTCAAAGTAGTCAAAGTGGTTTTAAGAGACGGCAAGGTAAATAATAAAGTGAAGTAATGAGTGTATTATAATTCAAAGTGAATAAAAAATAAATTATTTCAATAATAAATCTAATGGAGAAATTAGAAGTGGGTTAACCCTAAAATAAGGAAAGTGGGACCAAGTGACCTAGAAGATGTTTTTAAGGAAGCTACTTGGAGAGTATAAATAAGAGGCAAGGCTCTCTCATTTAAGATACACTTGATAATATTGAATATCTATAGGTGTCTGAGGTAATCAAGGATATCTAATCCAAATTTATGAGGTAAGGTGAAGAAAAGAAGGCCGAAATGCAAGGAAGGATAAATTATTTTGATGGTGCTTTCTAAGGTATGTTATTTACAGGTCATCTCACCATTTTCGCTATAACTTTGTTTCTATAATTATTCAGACCATGAAATTGCTATTCCATTGAGAAAAAATATCCAAGTATCTGTGGTAAAACATTCAGCTTGTGGGCCATTGTAGTTTTGGAGTTACACTTCGTGGAAAATAGGGTTTGTGGCTAGTCCTTAAACTAGTCAAAAACAGGTGTTTCGGGTAAAAACGTCATAACTTCTTCATAAAAGATACAAATTTAGTGAAACCAAATGTGTTGGTTAGGGTACATTATATATTATGTTTTGTAACATTTTCCGATCAATTCAACAAATATTCCATGCAGGGCATGCTCTACAAGGTCGCTCTCTAGAATAAGCCAGAATTCAGGAAGGAATGCCATTTTTTCTATAAATCCTTTTATGAGAGGTTCCAAGTAGTGACACTTAGAGGAATTTCATAAAACACATTGAATAATGTTTTTTATCAGTTTCATATATTTATACATTACATGTACAAAGTTATGATTACTTCAAGTTAGGGTTGTTGACTAATCCAAAACTAGGCATGTGAGACTAAAGAAGCGTTTGATGAAAATGCTAGTCTCTTGTTGTTAAAGTTAAGGAAGGTTTGCAAGAATTTGATCATATACACCAGGTCTATTATAGATCTACAAATCAGATTTGGATGATGAAATTGATGAGAGATTTTGGTTGAGGTAGATGTTGAGTACATGGTTGAGACAAGTAGTTGATGAGTTGGCATATACATGAGGTGAATAGTTGATGATGTTAGTACATATTGATGAGTCATAGTTGATGAGTAGTTGACACATGATTGGTAAATACTTGGTACATGGTTGGATGCACTTGTTTATGGTACAGGTTGATTACAAGTTATTCAGTATAGGTTGGTGCATGGTTGATGCACTTGTTTATGGTACAGGTTGAGGTATAGGTTGATGCATGGTTGATGCAGGGTTCAGATTTATTGGTACAGGTTTACAGCGGTATATCTCACAATGATAGTTTGACAGTGACTCCATCATTCTACTTCTACTTCAGGGCGGTTGGACAGGGCAAGGACAGGTGGTTGTAGCCAGAGAACATAGAGGCTTGTAGCCTCCTTCTGGTTGTAGCCAGAGAATTGGGGAGTTGGAGCTTCCTTCAGGTTGTAGCCTGAGAAACTAGGGGGTTAGAGCCTCCTTCTAGTTGTAACTAGAAAACAAAGGAAGTTGGTGCTTCCAATGAATGTAATTCTTAAAGACATATAAGAAAAAGCATTCTGTGGTTTTCTCTTGATTTGGGTTTCCACGTAAAACATTGGTGTACTGTGCATGCGTATGATTGTTCATTTGTTCATTGCGTATTTACTCTGCAGTTATTGGATGATAATGATTCATTGATATAACACTTGGATTATATGGTTAAAAAGGATTAAATTTCTCTATTACTGATTCACCCCCCCTCTCAGTAATCCAACAATTGGTATCAGAGCCGATTCCTTAAGGAAATATATTAACCACTGGAAGGTGGAAGGAGATCGTGGATTATTCTGAGAATGGAGTACCAATGTTTAATGGTTAGAATGGTTTTAAGTATGAGATTTGGAGCATAAGGACAGAAGTATTTTTATAGGCATAGGGACATTATATTTGGCTATTAGTTGTTACGAGATATGATAGTTCAAAAAGGGCAAAGACTGCAGCCAAGAAGGAATTGAGGAAAAATAACAAAATAGCAATGGATTTCATCTAGGAAGGATTACCTAATACGGTAAGAGAAAAGGTTGGTAAATGTTCATCAACAAAAGAACTTTGGGATAATTTATATGACATATATTCTTCACCCATCACAAATTCGGAAAATGTCAAAGAAGATGCAGATACAAAGCAAGAAGAATTATGTTCACCATGTCAAGACGATTCAGAAGATGAAGAGTACATAACCACCATAGGTATGTTGTTTTATGTTAATTGTGAAAAACGTGGACATCTTGAAATAGAATGCCATGAAGGAAATGAGACAGGAAAAATAATTGAAAAGGAAGACAATTATGAAGAAGAATTGATTAGTGCTTTAGATTAACTAAGAGAAGAAAACAATTCACTCAAGAAAGAATTGATGAAACAAAAGGAAAGTGTTCACATTTTTTAAGAAGCCCAACAGGTCATCGCGAACTTAATAATTTAGCTAGAAGAAGCCATAAATATCGAAGAAAATCTTGAATATCAAAAGAAGTGTTTCGAAACCAAAATAGCAGCACAGAAGGAAGAAGCATAAATGAGAGAGAAGATATTGACAAATCATATTAAGGAAAGAACTAACGATCTAAACTAGCTTGAGGCAGAGTTTGGTCAAGAAGAGAAAGGACTTGAAGACGAAATAATCACATTAAAAATTCATCTTGAAGAAGCGAAAAGAACACAAGAAGTCATGAAGTCACAGATAATGAAGAAAGAAGAAGAGGTTGAGAAGCTTGAAGAATAAGTTGTCACATTGAGAAGTAAAATATTCAAGCTCAACACGAACGTTGAAGAGACAGAAACATCCACATCAGTTATAGACAATGAAGAGAAGCACTCTAGGTTGCTAGAAAAGAAGACTGAAGAAAATAGAAAGAGTTATGCAGAAGTAATCAAAGGAAGGAATCATGGTCAACCAGAATCTAAGAAAACTATTAAAGATACATATTCAAGGGGACCATCCATGTTCAAGACACAAAGAAGCTTCAATCATGATCATGATCAGTCAAGACAAAAATTCGGAAGGAATACACCACAAACAAGATCATTCACTCCCAGGTATGCAAATTTATTTTATGGTCATTGTTTTATTGTACTAATTTTGGACATAAGGTTGCAGATTGTAGGAATTATAAAAGAAATGTTCAAGCAAGAAGTGCCTATGTGGTTGCATGTAACATTGAGTGTTACAAATGTCATAACTATGGACACATAGCTAGTGATTGTAGAAGCATGATTGATACTTCCATGAAAGAGAACACTGATATCAGATATAAGAAAGTATGGATAAGAAAACAAGAAGAACATGTGAACAAAGACCAAGTACCAGAGATCGCGAGATTGGAGATAAAACAAGATGAATAAAATTCTACAAAGAAAAAGAAAGATGTCAGATACAGAAAGGTTTGGAAAATAACTGAAAGAAAGGAAGGGAAAGTAAATAAGGAATAGGTTCAAGAGATTGTACTTTCAGGCATTTTAGTGAAAGATGAATCCACAGACAGAAAGAAAGAAGTCAGAGCTCAGAGAGATAATGAATCTACCCATGAAGATGATGATGAATCTACCAATGAAGATGATGATGAATACACATCAGAGAAGGATTTTTTTGAGCCATCCGGCTTAGAGACTCCCAAGTAATATGAATATTAGACAGGGGGAGTCTATGTGATAATTTTGATAGACCAAAGAACCATCCTTTGAGCAACTTGCAAAGTTTGAGAAGACAGATTCAGAGCAATTAGTTAGTAGAAGTACAGTTTGATAGTATAATGATAAATGGGTTACCATTATGGACAGTTGCGCAAGTAGATTCTTGGATAGTATGGACAGAGATGGATTTATAAGAACACTTAGCAGGTTTGGATAGATATATGATAGTGGACAAGAGCATGGATTTATAGATTGGTTCAGAGAGTGGTTCAAAGACGAAGGAACATTATCGTAATGGGTGATAATTACACAGGAAATGGATCAAACAATGCTAATGGATTACAAATTGATAGATATTTTTTGGATACAGGTAGTGCATACATCAGTTCACATTCAAAACAGAGTAATTCTCAGAAACAACACTGACAAAAATCCCTATGAGATATGGAAAGGAAGACCAACAAATGTGAAGCACTTCAGAGTTTTTGGAAGAAAATGCTACATCAAAAGAGAAGATGGAAGAATGGGAAAGTTTGACTCTCGTGTGGACAAAGGAACACTTGTTGGTTACTCAAGTACAAGGAAAGCATACAAGTGTTACAATCTAAGATTAAACAAATTTGTGGAAATCATCAACATAACAATTGATGAAACAACCAGACCAGAATCAAAGGAAGAAGAAAACAAATGAATGGAACAACTTTTCAAAGAAGAAGATGAAAAAGAAGTAGAAGAGGAAGATGAAGATGAAGAGAATATGATAGAAGCAGAAGAGAAAGTTCAACAGGTATCTCCAAACACACCTAGCAAACGAGTACAAAAGAATCATCCTTCAGATCAGATTATTGGAAACAAAGATGCAGGAGCTGAGACTAGAAGAAAAATCCGTTCACCAGAACAAACACACCTAGCACTCTTATCTACAATTGAAACAAATTGTTTTGAAGAAGCCAACAAGGATGAATTTTGGAATAAGGTCATGGATGAAGAATTGGATCAAATAGAGAAAAATGACACTTGGTAACTGATTCCAAGACCAAAAAATAAGAATGTGATTGGCACAAAATGGGTTTTCAGGAATAAATTGAATGAAGATGGACATGTTACAAGGAACAAATATAGATTGGTATGTAAAGGATATACTTAGATTGAAGGAATCGACTTTGAAGAGATATTTTCCCTAATTGTTAGAATGGAAGCAATCTATTTGCTTTTAGCTTATGCATGCTCCAAAAATGTTAAAGTATATCAAATGGATGTAAAATCAACTTTTCTGAATGGGGAACTTGAAGAAGAAGTCTACATTGAACAATTGGTATCAGAGCTAATCAAGAAACAATCATCAATATCTCTATCTATAGTCGAGGCAAAGTATATTTCAACAACATGTTGTACATAGGTTCTTTGGATGAAACAAACTTTGACAGATATACAGGTTGAGTATGATGAGCCCATTCCAATATATTGTGATAATAAAAGTTCCTCAATATCTCAAAAAACCTGGTGATGCACTCCAATATGAAGCGCATTCCAATCAAGTATCACTTTCTACAAGAACAGGTTGCAGAAAAGAACACCAGAGTTAAGTATGTGGGAAAAAAATAACAAGTGGCATACATATTTACAAAACCACTTCCACGGGAAGCCTTTGAATATATTCGCCAAAGACTTGGATTTATTTCTACTCCAAAATGAATTCTTTTTGAATGCTTATCTTGTATGTCTTAGATGTACACGAGGAAGCACCATAAGAGGGAAGTTCAGTCAGGGGGAGAAACCCCAGATGGAAAGATACATTTCCCATTGATGACAAAGGGGGAGAGATTTATCAGATGCAAAGGACAAAGACATGGTTCTAGGGGGAGCAGATTTATTATATGCAGAGGACAGAGGTATATTTATCAGATGCAGAGGACAAAGGCATGGTCCGATCATATTATTATTTTTTGGTCTTGGAACCAATTACCAAGTGTCATTTTTCTCTATTTGATCCAATTCTTCATCCATGGCCTTATTCTAAAATTCATCCTTGTTGGCTTCTTCAAAACAGTTTGTTTCAATTGTAGATAAGAGTGTTAGGTGTGTTTGTTCTAGTGAATGGATTTTTCTTCTAGTCTCAACTCCTGCATCTTTGTTTCCAATAATATAATCTGAAGGCTGATTCTTTTGTACTCGTTTGCTAGGTGTCTTTGGAGATACTTGTTGAACTTGAAGAAGAAGTCTACATTGAACAACCAGAAGGATTTCATTTGTCAGAGAACACAGATTATGTGCGTAAATTAAAGAATGCCTTGTATGGTCTAAAACAGGCTCCTAGAGCATGGTACTCCAGACTGGATAAGTATCTGCAGCAGGAAGGGTTCAAAAAAGGAAGTGCAGACAACAACCTCTACATCAAGGTAAGTCAAGGTAATATTTTATTAATTGAAGTTTATGTTGATGATATTATTTTTGGTAGTGATGATGACAGGTTAGTCTAGAAATTTGCAAAAGATATGCAGAAAGAATTTGAAATGTCGCTACTTGGAGAACTATCCTTCTTTATGGGACTTCAGATACGTCAAAGTAACCAAGGAATTTTTATTTCTCAAACCAAGGATATCATAGAAATGATAAAGAGGTGCGGAATGGAATATTGCAAACTAGTTGTCACTCCCATGAAAACCAGTTGTAAGTTGAGCAAAGATGATGATTTGAAGTCTACATATCAGAGGCAATACAGGTCAATGATTGGAAGCCTACTATATGTGACAGCATCTAGACCAGATGTAATGCAGGCAGTTGAATAGGTGGCACGATTTCAAGAAGAACCAAAGGAATCACATGTATTAGCAGTAAAGAGGATCTTTAGATATATCAAAGGAACAAAAGAGTTTGGATTATGGTACCCAAAAGGAAAATATCGATCACTTATTGCCTACACAGATGCAGATTGGGCAGGTTGTATTGATGACCGGTGAAACACTAGTGGAGAAGCGTTATACTTAGGTGAGTGTTTGGTATCATGGCTAAGAAAGAAACAATCATTAATATCTCTATCTACAGCCGAGGAAGAGTATATTGCAGCAGCAACATGTTGTACACAGGTTCTTTGGATGAAACAAAATTTGGCAGATATACAGGTTGAGTATGATGAGCCCATTCCAATATATTGTGATAATACAAGTGCCATCATTATCTCAAAAAACCCGGTGATGCACTCCAAGACGAAGCACATTCCAATCAAGTATCACTTTCTACGGGAACAGGTTGCAAAAAATAACATCAGAGTTGAGTATGTGGGAACAAAAGAACAAGTGGCAGACATCTTTACAAAACCACTTCCACGGGAAGCCTTTGAATATCTTCGCCAAAGACTTGGAGTTATTTCTACTCCAAAATGA
>SNQJ01S0001726.1:14775-38355 GCA_010110895.2 Picea sitchensis
AAATTATTTCAATAATAAATTTAATGGAGAAATTAGAAGTGGGTTAACCCTAAAATAAGGAAAGTGGGGCCAAGTGACCTAGAAGATGTTTTTAAGAAAGCTACTTGGAGAGTATAAATAAGAGGCAAGGCTCTCTCATTTAATATACACTTGAGAATATTGAATATATATAGGTGTCTGAGGTAATCAAGGATATCTAAGCTGAATTTCTGAGGTAAGTTGAAGAAAAGAAGGCCGAAATGCAAGGAAGGATAAATTCTTTTGATGGTGTTTTCTAAGGTATGTTATTTATAGGTCATCTCACCATTTTCACTATAAAAAAAATTCTATAATGATTCAGACCTTGAAATTGCTATTCCATTGATAAAACATATCCAAGTATTTGTGCTAAAAAAATCAGCTTTTGGGTCGTTTTATTTTGGGAGTTACACTCCGTGGAAAATAGGGTTTGTGGCTAGTCTTGAAACTAGTCAAAAAAGGTGTTTCAGGTAAAAATGTCATAACTTATTCATAACAGATCCAAATTAAGTGAAACAAAAAGTGTTGGTTAGGGTGTTATCTTTAGTATGCATTTTAATAGGTTTATATCAATTCAACAAATATTCCATGTGGGATACGCTCTACAAGGTCGCTCTCTAGAATAAGGTAGAATTTAGCAAGGAATGTCATTTTTGCTATAACTCCTTTTATGAGAGGTTCCAAGTAGTGACACCTGGAAGAATTGTATAAAACACACTGAAGAAGTTTTTGTATCAGTTTCATACCTTTATACATTACAGGTACAAATTTATGATTACTTCAAGTTAGGGTTGTTGACTAATCCAAAACTAGGCATGTGAGACTAAAGAAAAATTTGATTTAAATGTTAATCTCTTGTTGTTAAAGTTAAGGAAGGTTTGTAGGAATGTGATCATATACACCAGGTCTATTATAGAGCTACAAATCAGATTTGGATGATGAAATTGATGAGGTATTTTGGTTGAGGTACATCTTGAGTACATGGTTGATACAAGTAGTTGATGAATTGACACATACATGAGGTGTATAGTTGATGATGTTGGCACATATTGATGAGTTATAGTTGATGAGTAGTTGAACATGATTGGTAAATACTTATTACATGGTTGGATGCACTTTTTTATGGTACAGGTTGATTACAGGTTGTTTGATACATGTGTGTGCATGGTTGATGCACTTATTTATGGTACAGGTTGATTACAGGTTGAGGTATAGGTTGATGCATGGTTGATGAATGGTTCAGATTTATTGGTACAGGTTTATAGCGGTATATATCACAGTGATAGTTTGACAGTGGTTCCATCATTCTACTTCTACTTCAGGGTGGTTGGACGGGGTAAGGACAAGTGGTTGTAGCCACCTTCCGGTCGTAGTCGGAGAACATAGGGGGTTGTAGCCTCCTTCTGGTTGTAGCCAGAGAATTGGGGAGTTGGAGCTTCCTTCAGGTTGTAGCCTGAGAAACTAGGGGGTTGGGGCCTCCTTCCAGTTGCAGCTGGAAAACAAAGGAAGTTGGTGCTTCCAATGAATGCAATTCTTCAAGACATATAAGAAAAAACATTATGTGGTTTTCTCTTGATTTGGGTTTCCACGTAAAACACTGGTGTACTGTGTATGTGTATGATTGTTCATTTGTTCATTGCTTATTTACTCTGTAGTTATTGGATGATAATGCTTCATTGATATAACACTTGGATTATATGGTTAAAAATTATTAAATTGCTCTATTACTGATTCACCCCCCCTCTCAGTAATCCAACATGTATTTGTCTGTGAGGCCTATGTTCATGTTCCAAAGGAAAAGAAGAGTAAGCTAGATAATAAGGATAAAAAATATATCTTTATTGGGTATAAATATGGTCTCAAAGGTTATAATCTTTGGAACCCATAAACTAAGAAGGTTGTGTCTAGTCAAGATGTGGCATTTAGATAAATGAAGGATTTTTTTAAAAAGGAATTCCTACCAAGCAAGGGAGAATCAGAGAAAATAGAGTTTGATTTAAATTATTATGAATCAGAACCTACAGAAGAACATGAACAAAAGAAGAAGATCCTCATACTCCAGTATTGAGAAGATAAGTTCGAGAAAGAAGGCTACCAGAAAGGTATATTCTATCTGATTTCCATTCAAATTTTTCTTTGTCTATTATTGATGATGATCCTAGAAATGTCATAGAGGCAGTGGATTCAGAAGATAGAAAGCTCTAGAAAAATACCACAGATGAAGAAATGGCAACCTTGGATAAGAATGAGGCTTGGGATCTAGTGTATTTGTTGAATGGAAGAAATCCCATTGGAAACAAATGGGTATTTAAAAAGAAGTTGAATGCAGAAGGAAAAGTGGAGAAATACAAAGCTCGGTTAGTAGCAAAGGGTTATTCCTAGGTTGAGGGAATTTATTTTGGTGAGATTTGTTCTCCTGTTTCCAAGTTAACTTCATAATATTTTTTTTATATGTTGTTGTTGCATTTGATTTTGAATTAGAACAGATTGATGTGAAGACAACATTCCTACATGGGGATCTAGAAGAAGATATATATATGAAGCAACCAGAAGGCTTTGTTTTGAAGGGAAAGAAGGAGCAGGTATGCAAGATGAAAAAGTCCCTGTATGGTTTAAAAAAATCACCAAGGATGTGGTATCAAAAATTTGATACGTATATGTTGGGACTTGGCTTCACAAGAAGTAAAGAGGATCAATGTGTGTATTTTAAATTAATTGGTGATCATTTGATTTATTTTTTCCTATATGTTGATGACATGTTGCTGATAGGAAACAACAACGATATTATCCAGGATGTGAAAGCTTAGTTGTCCTCTAAATTTGACATGAAGGATCTCAGTTCTTCAAATTTCATTTTGGGCATGGAAATTAAAAGAGATCGGAAAAAGAGGAAACTCGAGTTAAATCAAAGAAAATATGTTGATACAATATTGCAGGGGTTTAATATGAAGGAATGTAAATCGATCAAGGTCCCTATTGTTATTGGTGTAAAGTTATATGTGGATCAGTGTCCCAAGAACAAGAAGAGGAGGAGGACATCTCACGTATTCCATATGTGAGTGCAGTTGGAATTTTGATGTATGCAATGGTCTATACTAGAGAGGTATGTGTTTAACTTGTTTGGAGGAGAAATCAATTGGATGAGCAAAAGATAGGTTGTAGTGGCGCTTTCAACTACAAAAGTTGAATACATGGCAGCCACTCATGCAAGTAAGGAAGCAGTATGGTTACAAAGATTGTGTTTAGGTATTGGGTTGGTACAAAAAACTGTAAGGATAGATTGTGACAGTCAAAGTGCAATTTTTTTGGTGAAGAACTTGGCTTATAATTCAAAGACAAAGCATATTTATATTCAATAGCACTTTGTGAGAGACATGGTTGAAGAAAAGAAAGTGTTGTTGATGAAGGTGGACACTTTCAAGAATGTTGCAGATTCATTAACAAAATATGTGAGCATTGATAAGTTCTCTTGGTTTAGAGGATCCATGGGCATTGTTTACTATGTAACCTTGGGAAACATGTCACATTTTTGCCTCATTTTTCGTGTCACCTCGATTTTCATGTCCATTATTGGGTGATTTTTCGGCACATGGTTTTTGCCAATGATTTTCTATTTCTAGTTAAGGAATTAGGGTTATTGACTAATCCAGGTCATTAGGTTAGGGTTTTGGATGTCTTTGACTCCTATATGTATATTGTATTGTAAACAATGTATCACTATGAATGAATATAGAATATGTTGGTTTTCCTGGTTTGGGATTCCAAGGGAAAAATCTTTGTGTAATGTGTGTATTTTCCATTGTATCTTTTATGTTCTTTTATTGAAAATATGTTTGCAGTAAAATATTGTACAAGGTTAAAATCTACTTGCATCCCTAAAGGGGTGTACTAAATAACATAAACATCAAATGGAGGAGTTACTATAGGGAAACAAACAAGTTTTCTATGATCCTAAAGGGATACCACCCAAGAGGGAAATGAAGTAAAAAATATAATTATTTCTAGACTCTCCATTGTTGAACATTGGGTTGTATAGATAGTCCATTATGGAAGCAAATGAAGGGAAGAAGAAGTTGCAGTGGCTACTAAATTAGGGAGTGATTTGACTAAGCACCTCACCTTTTGGGTCACCTATCATTATAGTACCCAATACGAATGAGACTTGGTGAATGTGTATCAATTACAGATATTTAAACAAGATTAGACTCAAGAATCGATACCCTTTACCCATGATCGATGATTTGTTAGACCAGTTGTAGCATGCCAAGTACTTCATCGAGTTGAATATGAAATCATGATACCACTATGTACGTGTCAAAGAAGAAGACACCTGGAAGACCACCTTCAAGATAAGGCAAGGTATGTATGAATGGTTGGTCATGCCATTCAATTTATGTAATGCACCAACTACATTTATGAGATAGACGAATCATGTATTATTCTCATATTTAGATTCATTTGTCATACTATAATTTGATGATATATTGTTTTATATCTCTACCTAGAAGAGCACATATCTCATCTTATGCATGTGTTAGAGACCCTAAGAAACACCAACTATTGGCTAACCTCAAGAAATGTGAGTTTTCTTAGCAGTGATTGGTGTATTTTGGGTATGTGATCAGTGGATGGGAACTCAAGATAGATCCAAAAAAGATGTAGACCATCATGAAATGGCCAATTCCTACAATTGTCGCTAAATTTAGGAGCATTTTTGGGGAAGTAAAATACTTTTGGAAGTTCATAGCTTCATATTCAGTAGTAGTTGCACCACTCCATGCGATAACAGTGAGTGGAAAGAGTTTCTACTAGGGGAAGAATAAAAAAAATTCTTTCGATGAGCTAAAAAGAAATATCAGACAAGCATAATTTCTTGCATTACCAAACTTGAAAAATACTTTCAAAGTGGATATAAAATCAAGTGGGTATTCCATGAGATAAAATTTAATGCAAGGAGGAAATCATGTATGTTGTCATTCTGAAATATTTCATGGAGTGGTTCTCAACTACCCTACCTATGACAAGGAACTCTATGCCTTGGTTCAAACTATCAAGAAGTGGAAGCACTATTTGATGGGAAAGGAGAGAATCATCCACATAGATCACCAACTGCTACAGTATCTATAGGCCCAAAGTAAGCTACAACAAACAAAACATTACAAGTGGATGGGGTTTTTACAACAGTTTCATCTAGTCATCAATTATAAGAAGGGAAACACAAACACATTGGCAAACATGCTTTAAATTTCACCCACATCCAAGATTACAACTTTGGTAACTTTTATGCATATGGATCCTTTTACCCATGATGCATACAAAGAGGCGTACACATAATATGATGACTTCAAGGAGGTGTTTCAACAACTACATGGCCAAATTCATATATAATAAGGTGATAGTAAGGCTGACTATAATATCCATAATGGGTTAATCTATAATTTAGGTAAGCTATGTGTTCCTAAAGATGAAAGATTGCAATTGATCAGATAGGATCACACCTCCAAGGTTGCAAGACATTTTTGTGTTGGGAAGACAATTGCTAACTTATAGAGGTATGTGTACTAGACTTGAATATAAGAAGATGTAGCACGATATATTAGAGGATGGATAATTTGTTTTACCAGCAAGACTAGTAACATGAAGCAAGGTCTATACCATACCCTACATGTACCCACTCGACCTTGGGAAATCATTTCCATGGATTTTGTGGGAGGTTTATCGATAATCAGGAAGGGACATGACTATCTATTTGTGGTAGTTGATAGGTTCAACAATATGTGCATTCTCATACCTTGTAAAAATACCATCAAAGGACAAGAAGCAAACAACAAGTTCTTTGAACATGTCAGGGTGCACTTTGGGATACCAAGGAGCATCATCTTAGATAGGGATGCCAAATTTCTCAATTCATTTTGGATGATATCTTGGGTGAAGATGGACACTAAGTTTAAGACATCTACAACATTCCATCAATAGGCATATGGGTAGATGGAAATAGTCAACAAGGCTTTGGTTCATCTTTTGAGGGGTTACAATCAGAATCATTTGATGACCTGGGATGAAAACATGATCTATATACAACACTCTTATAAGACAATAGTCCACACTTCTACTAGTAAGTCACCTTTTGAAACTTGCTTTGGGTATTTTAAACCTTCACCCTTAGATGTTTTATATGGACAAAAAGGAGTGAGGGAGGACCTCACAGGAGATGCATTGAGAGAATAAAAAATTGTCTAAAGAATTTTCTGGAGATATCACATCCATTTTTAAATCGATGTTTTAGACCTAAATATTGTGGTCTATTTGTAAATACAGGAGATGATGAAGAATTCATAGGAAAAGTATAAGGCCATACATTATCAACATAGAATCGAGAATTCATTCAAACTGGGAGACATGGTTTCGTTATAGATGAACAAGGAAAGACTACAGGGTCTTGGTAAGAATAACAAGGCTATGTGGTATGGACCTTTCGAGATATTGGAGAAGGTGGGATAAAACACCTATAGAATTAGCATACCCCCATACATGTGCACTTACTCAATAGTTAATGTGGATAATTTGAAAATCTATGAGCCTTCCATGTTGGATCAGGAGGAGGAGCATGTCCTACCTACCATTGAGGACATAGCACCAAATTCTCAATTAGAGTCGGTATAAGAAATAGTTTTGTATAAGAAGTATGGAACTACAAGATATAGGCATCATGACCTTTGGTATATTGGGTTGGAATGAAAAATTATAGGAAAAGAAAAATGGTACTCAAGGGAGAAGGTAGATAAAAAAATTCCTCACCTGAATCAGTAAAGGTTTTAGGGACCAAAATCTTCCCTAAATGGAGAGGTATGATTCATATTAGATCATTATATTATTTTTCATCTATCTCAATGCTTTCAGAGTGGGAAAAATTGGAGCAATAAACTTCCAGGGTCATTTTAACGACATGTCCCAGTTTGGAAAATTGGGGTTCGAAACCTTCTTAAGCCATTTTGAGGCATCAAATGACATTTGGGGGGGGGTTGTAAATTTTTTATCATATTTAGCTAAGACCTGTGTTGGACATTTGGTTTGGTCAGTTAGTTTTCATTGATTTCAACCCTTTGGATAAGTCTAGAATCCCCAGAGATGTGGTCGATATTGTTGGTAAGATGGTCATCATTGATGTCAACATAAGTGATGGGTGTATTTGGAGAAGTATCCATAGTGGTCCCCTTATGGCATAGATTGAAGCATGGCCCTCACGGGAAGACACTTTCAAGAAGTCTAATAGAAACCCATAGGTGTGTTCATGAGGCCCGAAGTTGTTTGAGTAATAATGACATGAAGGACAATGTAAATTCAGGTAACACACTAATAGATGGATAGTCCTTGTCATGTTGTTTCCAACTGTAGGTGGTACACCACGTGGTTCCTCACGATTAGGGAGATATTCCCTCATGAAGTTGGAAGCCTTGAAGAATGGTTAAGAAACCCTTATTTGGTTACAATTCATTAATGAAAGGGTAAAGTGGTTGCAACAAGAAAGTTCAAGAAGCCCTAAAGTTAAGGAAATAGGTTACTTAGAAAAAATATATATACACCTCAAGAAGTATATCATAAGTAAGTAATACACACAACTTCATTGACTATCTATATAAGTCAGGGAGTGATTCTTATCTGAGGTAACCAAGGAGATCTGAGGCAAATTTCATAGGGAATATGAAGTGAAGAATGGAGAAATTCCAAGGGAGGATGAAGTCTTGGGATGATGTGTAAGAATCCCTTATTTGGTTGCAATTCATTAATAAAAGGGTAAAGTGGTTGTAACAACAAAGTTCAAGAAGCCCTAAAGTTAAGGAAATAGGTTACTTAGAAAATATATATATACACCTCAAGAAGTATCTCATAAGTACATAATACACACAACTTCATTGACTATCTATATAAGTCAATGAGTGATTCTTATCTAAGGTAACCAAGGAGATCTGAGGCAAATTTCAGAGGGAAGATGAAGTGAATAAGGGAGAAATTCCAAGGGAGGATGAAGTCTTGTGATGATGTGTTCAAAGGTATGTTATTTAAAGGTCATCTTAGAATCTTTACTATAAATATTTTTCTATAATGATTCAGATAGTGAAAATTGGAAGATGTTGTGAAGAAATGTCAAGGTACATGTGCTAAAACTTTCAGCTTCTTGGTCAATGTAGTTTTGGAGATATAGTCTGTGGAAGATAGGGTTTTTGACTAGTCCTGAAAATAGTATTAAACATGTATTTTGAGTAAAACAATCATAACTTCTTCAAAGAGGATCCCAATTATGTACGTTCAATTTCAATAGAATTATAATAGTCTATAGTATATTTTGTGTGAGTTTCATAATCATATAACAAATATTGAGCATGTGACATTTTGTACAAGTTCGCTCTCTAGAATAGCATAAAATTATGGAAGGTTTTCCATTTTCACTATAACTTGTGTTTTGAGAAGTTTCAGACCCTAAACGTTTGAGGAGATGGAAGAAAGATATCAAAGTATATATGGTTAAAATTTCAGATATTTATTCATTACAGGTATAGAGTTATGCTTGTTGAAAGTTAGGGTTTGTGACTAATCCAAAACTAGTCCCACAAGACTAAGGTAAATTTTGATGAAGATGTTATTCTCTTGTTGCTAAAGTTGAGGAAGATATACATGTTAACAATTTTGTGTATTAGGTATGTTATAGGATCATGGGTATTCTTTACATGTGTTATTGAGGGTTATGTTTATGGTACATGCTTGAGGCATGTCCAGGTGATGTTGGTACAAGTTGATGGTACACATTGGTGATGATATGATACATTGTTAGAAGCACATTCTTGTCTATCTTGGTATCTGGTTTGGTATATGTTATGGAGATGATATCACATGCTAGAGGCACATACTAGTAAGTTTGGCATATGTGGGAGGCACATAATTGGTATATGATCTTGGTTGTTATGTACCTTGTTGAGACACTTCATTGATGATATCTTATGGTACATGGTGTATGGTATGATTGAGACATGTAATGAGTGATGTGGTATATGGTTGAGGTACATTTTATGGTACACGTTTTTTGGCACTTGTTGGTACATGGTTGATGATGTGATACATGTTGTGGTACATGGTTGATACAGTATAAGTGTTGGCACATGATACATGTTTTGATGTACATGGTTGATGTAAATGGTATGGTACAAGTTCTTGTACATGGTATGGTATAGGTTGATGTATATGGTTGATATACATCGTATGGTATAGGTTGATGTACATGGTATGGTATAGGTTGATTTGCATGGTTGATGTACATGGTATGGTACAGGTTGATGTACATGGTATGGTACAAGTTGATGTACATGGTTGATGTACATGTTTTGGTTATGGTTTTGGTATCCATATGAGTGTATCTAGTTATAGTTGGTTGTTGATGGTATATCAGTGACAAATATAGTGACAAGGACTGTGACATGTTGGATGATTGGTTGATCATAAGTTACAGGTTGATGAGACAATGACAATGGTACATGTGGATGTGATAGTGACGGGTTGATGTGACAGTGACAGTGACTAGTTGGTTGATGTATCAGTGACAATGGAAGTTATAGGTTGATCAATGGTAGTGATATTGTAAGGTAGCTAGAGAGGTAGTGGGGGGGTCCAGAGGGCCCATAGTGATAATAGTGGAAGCCATTCAATGTAAGGTGGAATAGGTCCACTATATTATTAAATAATGCCCACTATGTTAGTTAGATATAATAAATGGGTAGTTAGATATAATACATGTAAGAGGACTTATTAGAAGGTTATACTTCTAGAAGATTCCTCCTCTAGAATGTTCTTAGGTGATTGTAGCACTATATAAAGGGGTTCAAGCAATGTAATGAGACATGAAGATAACTATTGTATTTGGAGAGGTAGCTCAAGAGGAGGATGCCCCCTCGAAGAGGCAAGCGACCAAGAGAGGATCCCTTCCATAATAAGATCCATTGTATGGTGTTACCCTACCTGAAGGGTTTCTATAATAAAGTTGTGGTTTTATATATTGTTCTCTGAATATTTGTGGTATTTATATATGCAAGTATTTATTTTTTAACAAGTGGTATCAGAGCACTTTCCTTGGAAGACATTTTGGGCAAATCTTTTTTATTTTTGTAGTTTTTTTTTTCTCGAAAAAGAAAAAAGAGGGCTGCGACATTCCAGAAATTTTTGGTATATTTTTGTGAAAAAAATTGCAGAAATGGGTTGTATATATAAGTTTCTCTCACAATTTCACCCAATTTCAAAAAAAAAATCAGCTGAAACGGATTCCAGGAAGTGAAGTTATGAGCATTTTAAATTCAGCATTTTTTCAGGTTTTTCCGGAAAACGCCGCGATTTTCTGCAGTAATTTATTGTTCTATTTTTTGGGTTTATTCGTGACAATGGTGGGACTGTAGAGTTCATACATTTTCATAGGGTGCTCAGATGGCTATTTCTTCTCAAACCCTCAAATAAATTCTATAGATTACTAAAGCATTCAAAGCCCAATTGTTTGACACATTGAATGACAGATTGGATGGCTTTGTAGATGGCCTAAATGATAGTTTTCGTAGTATACAAGATTCATTGGATAAAATGCAAGAGATATTTCTCATGGAGGACCTCATGGATGAATATAATCAAGAAATATATGTTTGGTATGATTTTGAGGCCGATTGTGATGATTGGTATATGAATAGTTGTCATTTCTGGGATGACAACCACTTCCATATTTTATTTGATAACTCTACTCCACCTTCTGTAGAGAACATTAATGTCCCACACCAGGAGCTAGTTACCAACATCTAGCCTGCATATTCTACAATGGTATTGTTCCTTCTAGATTCATATTTGATCATCTCCCACTATGTGGATGGATATTCTTATTTGGATCCACATGATAGGTGTCAGTATTGGGAGCATCATTTTCAGCTGATTATTGGGTGTCGATATCTTCCATGTGGGGTTCATATGAGAAATTGGACATGGGACCCTGGTTTACAATGGCGGTTGGACTACTTCAGCATGGTGGCTTCCATTTCTCAATGAGACCTTGGTTCTCTAGTCTACTTCAACACTATGGTCCACACTTATCCATGGGACCCTGGTATATGGTTGTACATCAAGTGTTGAGGACAAGGCTTTCATAAGAGGGATGGAATGTAAGGTAGCTAGAGAGGTAGTGGGGGGACCCAGAAGGCCCATAGTGATAATAGTGGAGGCCATTTAATGTAAGGTGGACTAGGTCCACTATATTATTAAATAAGGCCCACTATGGTAGTTAGATATAATACATGTAAGATGACTTATTAGAAGGTTATAATTCTAGAAGATTCCTCCTCTAGAATGTTCTTAGGTGATTGTAGCATTATATAAAGGGGTTCAAGCAATGTAACGGGACACGAAGAGAATTATTGTATTTGGAGTGGTATCTCAATAGGAGGATGCCCCCTTGAAGAGGCAAGTGAATAGGAGAGATCCCTTCCATAACAGGATCCATTGTATGGTGTTTCCCTACCTCAAGGGTTTCTATAATAAATTTTTGGTTTTTTATATTGTTCTTTGAATCTTTGTGGTATTTATGTATGCAAGTATTTGGTTCTTAATATATATTGAGTCTACACTTAAATTTCATGGAGACATGATGAGGAAAGGGAAGGGGGTTGTAGCCTCTTTCCGGTTGGTGTTGGCGAATGGAATTGGAGATTCCTTCAGGTTGGTGTCTGTAAATCAAGGGGTCATAGCCTCCTTTCGGTTGGTGCTAGAGAATTCAAGGAGTTGGATCTTCCTTCAAGTTGGTGCATGTAAATCAGGGGGTCGTATCCTCCTTTCGATTGGTGCTGGAGAATTCAAGGAGTTGGAGCTTCCTTTAGGTTAGTACCTGTAAATTAGGGGGTTGGTTCCTCCTTCTAGTTGGTGCTGGAGAATTGGAAAGTTGGTGCTTCCTATGAATGTATTATTGATATATATTAGAAAGAATTATGTGGTTTTCTCCCATTTTATTTTCCATGTAAATTTTGGTGTAATGTGCATGTGTTTATTTGATGTGATGATACTACTTATGGTTATATGATCATGATATATTGAATGCAATCATAAATGATATATTGTTGATAAATTTGAAGTTTATATGTTGTGATTGAAAGTGGTAAAAAGTGCTCATATTGATTCACTCCCCCTCTCAATATTCCAACAACCCCTTGATGTTGATCTACACTTAGATACCTTTCGAATGGTGAAAAAATCACGCCAATTGGATCTCATATGAAAAATTTATGAATATCGCAAGTTGACCTACTGTGTTGACCACCATGGTATGCAAGGATGCCATGTCAACCCTTGTTACTCATGTATATGGGGCTAGCCATGTGTGGAGTTTCAAGAATATTCTAGAAGGTCCAAAACTTATCAAAATTGAGTTTTGATGAAGTCAAAAGCATACCCCATATATGGCTATCGGGCTATGTTAAATACCATGCCGCTAGGAGGAGAAGGGGTTCCAATCTTTTGCATTATATCTTGTTCCATAGCTAAGCAAAAAATTCGAGAGTGATATTTTGTGGGAATAACAGAGGAGGAGGATTATATAGCAATCGTTCAAGCCACAATGTCAAAAGGTAACTCCATAGCGAGTTCTCATTCCTTTGTACATGCATTTTACAATTGAAGCAAAGAGAACAAAGCATAGTCCTCACCTTCTAGCTAGGTTTTCTCATGTATTGGGTTTCCTAGGTCAAATCTTGTGTTCATTTGTGTGGATGGAGTGTATTTTTTTTTCTATTCTTTCATTTTTATATTTTAGTTATTTCTTAAATTCAAACCATAATCTAGAGATAATAAATCTAGGATCTAAGGAAATAAACCACATAAATCTAAGATTTCAGAATATTATAAGATTTGTTTTGACGAAGCATTCCATTGTGATATCCATGGTAGTTTACATATCAATAATGCTTTGGATTATATGTGCATTGAGACTCACTAATTATCTCATGTGCCTACAAATGAAGTTATCTTATGCATTCTATAAACTTCACTTAGAAAGCATCACTTGAGGTTGGTTCCTTCTTTCCTTGATATTTCCCATAAATAACATCAAAATGAGAAGGAGAAAATAACCATAGTAGGCCTCAAACATATATCACATGTAGGATAATATACAAATTAGTTGTAGGAATGTTGAGTGTAGGTTAAGATATCATCCTAGATACATTATGAAAAATGAATTAATAAAAGAGCATAATGTGTCATTATTAATATCATTAAATTAACCCATGCATTACAAACTAAGAAAGGAACTACCAACCATTTGTAGGATTCTTATCTTGTCTTAAAGGTTGTATTATGTATCTTCATATTTAAATTGAACTTGACAATATTTCAACTTGGTGAAGAACTTTGTTTGTTGCAGTTGATCCACAAAGTCATTAATTATGGGAAATGGGTGCCAATTCTTGATGATTATATTATTAAGAGCTTTGTAGTCAATAAACATTCTCCAAGTTGCATCCTTCTTGGGTACAATAATTATTGGTGATTTTCTAGGTGAAGTACTTGGTAAAATGACTCCTTTCTTCAGCATTTATTGCAACCGTGTCTTCACTTCTTATGATTCCAAAATGGTTGGTATATACAGAAAAATGTTTGGCCAAGAAGAATCAGGTAATAAGTAAATATCCTATCCCACTTCCCTTTTGGGTGACAAACCTTTAGGTTCTTAGAACAATTCTTGATATTCCTACAAAAAGTCCTCTCGTTGTTGTTTCTTTTGTTTTGTGCACTTCCAACAACATGTTCATTTCTAACAACCCATCTTCTTGTTGATATTGCTTCAAGAAAAACATTTTTTTTGTTCACTCTACTTTGTTAGGATATTAGACACTTAGGAGTTACTTAAGATCAACTTGGTACAATGTGTCATTAGGTAAAAGTGTGTTTCTTTAGTATGCATTAGTATGCATTTTTAGTTAGGAAATCTGACGGTCACAATATGTTCTTGACATAGAGTGATCTGACTTCTCATATTCTCCTCGATCTTGATGGCTACACTGATTCATGGCTCAACACCCGATTGATCTATGATATCTATATAAAGAGCATGGAGGGTGATTTGTCGATGATCGATTGTGAGAAAATATCTTGTAAATCTCTTTATAAAAATTTCTTTTTCATTAATAAATTGCTCCAAGTGGCCATGTTAGCTAAAGCCATGGATGTTTCCCCATAGGGGGTTTACCATGTAAAAGCATTTGTGTGTTGATATTTGATATGGTTGTGTGAGTGGTTATTGAATGTGTTCATCCTTTGTTGGAATATCTGTGTTTCTTAACATGGTATCAAAGTGCATTTGAAGATATTCTCCCATTGCCAATCGAAATCGTGAATCCGCGTTGTTGCATCTCTAGTTTCTTCCATTTTCGTACATTTTTGGGCTGAGAGGATTGTTCCTTTACATCTAGAGCACTCATTTCAGTTAGGAACTCCTTCCTTTTCACTTGAAGGTTTTTGTTTTCCCAAGATACAACCATTTCAGTTAGATCTAGAGGTATACATATTGAATATAGCCTTTTAAATTTTTACAGAGATAATATTTTAGTTTTATTTCATTTTTTGTTTTTTATTTATGGCTTGCTACTATTTTATACCTACATATTTTCTTTTCCCTATGCTTTGTACGATCATGAAAAATAAAAAACAGAGTTGAAAAGGTTTTTTTGTCTACGTATGATCTTTTCCATGCACTTTGTGGGATATTGGTAAATAAAAAACAAAGGGAAAATTTGCATTTTTCGGGTAATCTAACCGAGATCTAACCCTTGTGTTTGTCGAGAAACGAGTTTTTTTTTGTGTGTGTGAATGCATGAAAATAAGTTTTTATTGAACATGCCCTCCAAGTCCATCCTCAACAACAACAACAATCCTCCTTCTTAAGACTATAATGCATTTTTCAGTAGCTCACTTGGTTGAAATTTACTTTACTTAGTAAGACATGCGCTTTGTGGGATATTGGTAAATAAAAAACAGAGGGAAAATTTTCATTTTTTCGGGTAATCTAACTGAGATCTAACCCTTCTTGTTGTCGAGAAACGATTTTTTTGTGTGTGTGTGTGAATGCATGAAAATAAGTTTTTATTGAACATGCACTCCAAGTCCGTCTTCAACAACAACAACAACAACAATCCTCCTTCTTAAGACTATAATATGTTTTTCACTAGCTCACTTGGTTGAAAGTTACTTTACTTAGCAAGAGGTCTTGAGTTCAAGTCTTTTTTTTGTTACCTTTTTTTGAAAAGTTCATGCATTCATTGTAAAGTGCATTTCACTTAATAATAAAAGTGAATCATTATTAAGCAACTTTAATATTTTATTTTAAGTTATTGTTTTGCATGCAACTTTCATTTATAAAGTAACTTCATTGTAAAAGGGATTCCCGCTTATTCTATAAAAGTGGGTCAGTTCATAAGTAACTTATTTAAAAGTGAGCTTATAGGAACAATTAGGAGCATCATCACCATGTGGATCAACTTCTACTTGCCACATGGCTTGTTGGTTATTTTTTATGCCTTTTTTCAAAAGGGCATAACTTTCACATATGAAGTTTGTTTTTAGTTTCATTTTTTTGAACATCCTATTTTTTCGGGGTATTTCCATCCAGACCATAAGTTTCATATTTTTCTGCATATTTTAATATGACATCTCCTAGTAATATTTTTCTTACCAGTGCCTACTGCTTCTCATGGAAATCCCATATGGAAGATGTTTTAAGAAGTAAAGGATTGTACCAAATTACCTTGGGAAAATAGCTAGAATGCACTAATGATGAAAATAAACTCAAATAGGATAATATGAGTGAAAAATAATGTGGACTAATAATAATGTCCATATCTCCTTATTTAAGGTTTCTCCTTCAAGGAATTGATGCTCCTTGTTATCACTCTGTAATTTTCCCAAGGCTGAGGAGGCAGTCACAGAGGTAACATCAAAACCACTTCGAGTCTGGATCTAGCCGTCCAAGACTCAGAGAGGGATCTCTCTGTCTGATATAACTTTGTTTGAAAGAGATATTAGGCTATCTCTGAAGTACAAGGTTTGGTATTTTGATTTTTTGTTCAGACAACAAATAAAAAGGCCACTGGGCAGAATGGAGTCAACAGGTTAAAACTGATTGAATGAATGAATAACTAAGAACATTTGTAACCAGGCAACGCAGCCGTGAAAGTGGATCTTAATATTTTGTAAGATGGAAAAGAAGAAAGGGTTAAGAATCATCTCAAATGCAGAGCATCTGAATTCTACATTCAAATTGCAGAAGAAAACATAAACATTGCTTTAAGCCAAATCAGGGTGTACAAGACAAATCCTGAGTATAATTTTCTTATAAACAATGATGGAAGAAAACAATATGAGAAAAACAAGAAAATGACAGTTTACATCAGAGAAACTTCACCACCGAATCATGACACAAGAATATGGAAATCCAGTATCTTAATATTCATTCAAAGTCACTTCAGCCTGCTAATCATCTTTACAAAATAGAAAGTAATGTTTCTAGATTATCTTCCCATCTGGTCCCTCCAGGTCGAACCCCCTTTTTTCTTTTTTACTCTCCTAAATAGGTAAAGATACTCTTAGTCTCCAAAACTTGAGTCCTATCTCTGCTTTCTAAAAATAGAAAATAGTTACAATGATTGAAACATGTAATCTGTCTCTTAAAATAAACAAAACATATTCTAACAGTAAATTAAAGGAAAATTAAATTTGGAAACTGTTGCTTGGTTGTCATGAATTTGCTGGAAGGTTGTTGATGCTTATCCCTTGAATTATGGAACTAATGGCCACTTGTCCCTTTGACTGTTTGAGAGGTGGCCCGAGTGCATTACATTTATGGATCTGCCTCAAATGCTTTGGATAGATTGGTGCCTTGATTTCCAGCTATACCCTATTCCTATCCTCGAATTTTCCATTGAGTGTTGGATTAACCTTTGACTAACAATCAATTTATGCCAAGTGTTCTCTTCTCCATTTTAAAAGAAATGAATTGATCCTGGATTTTCCCTATAATCTAGGGCTTATCTTTGATGACTAATCCCCTACCAACTTCTTATCAAACCCATCGGATAATTGTAAAGATGGACAAATTTGCTTTGAAAAAGGAATCTTCGGAATCTCTTAACTGTCAAAGACACTACTTGGAGGCTCCTTCTGGATGAAATATCTTATCGATCTGTGCCTAACCTCAAAAATATCCACCCCATATAACCAATTTCCAGGTGATTCTTTGACTATCACTCTTCTGCCTATAAAAATTGTTAAGATCCCTACAATTTTGGATCTCAAATCCCTTCAAACTAGAAGTGCACTGTCATTAATTGCCAACACTTGTAGAAGTTTTCTTTGACTGATAAAGGAGTATGGCCAACCAGGCTAGTATTATCCATTTCAGAAAACATTGATCCCTCATAAGAGATGAAAGAATAATGTTTGACACATTGTCCATACTGTCATAGTTTCCTCTCTCTAAGTGGTGCACCCTCTTCTTGCTTGATTCTTATCGATTTCCAATTTAAAAATCTATAGCTTCAATAGAAGTCCTATTTTCATCTGCAAATCCCTCACACTGTTGAAAAACAGTGAGGTAATTATATTTTCTCTTGTAATAGTTTCCAGTCATTCAGATAGGTCGGAAGCAAAAATACAAACTTGCACTTTGATGTCACTAACCATAACACCTTTGTGGGCATGAGTGCTCAAAACATGACCCTTTGATCTAAAAACAAAGTGGTTGAAATCTCCACACTTGTTGGGGGGGCGATTCAAAACCAGGTAGGCTATCCTTAGAGCCTCATGCATGTTGAACAAATATTTTAAATTTTTCTTCCAAAATGGGCTTTGGCCCTCTCTTCTTGTTGGATGATATTTCTGTGCAAATACATTGGTAAAGAATTCTAAGAAGAAAAGGCCATGATACAGCTCATTGGTGCAATTACTTAAATGATAAGAAACTCTCCCTATTGTATAAACAATCCTTAGCACACCTTTAGAATGGCAGTCTCTATCAGCCCCAACTTACCACTTGTGCCCCTACCTCCGGAGAATTTTTGTCTATAATTGCAACTGTATGTCTCCATCCACAAGACATCTACGTTTCTTCTAGTGTCCAGTCCTTTGTGAGGTCCATTTACTGACTGGAGTGAGGTCTCATCTTAAAACAAACCAACCCTTCATGAATTTTTTGAAAGACATGCCTCTGCAATCGACATACTTATTATTCTGATACACAAAGCACATAGGAACATCTGGAGGGTGATCCAGATATCTTTCAAACCCAAATGTATCATCGAAAACAAAGAAAACATACCACAATGATTGTTGTCAGTATCTATCTGAATATGGATTCTATAGCTAAGAAAACCCTATGGTCTCCCTTCTGTGTTGAATTTGCAAAAGTGTTGTTGTAATAGGATGCAAGGAAATTCTAACCCGAAACTTATGCACCATATCTACTTCTGAACTGAAGTCAAGATTAACCTGTACGGTAGGAACATTCAAATGCATCAAATAAGCCTCGAAGAACTGTAGAAAAAATAAGCTCATTCTTGTCATCACCACCAGTGACATAGAAATTTAGATCAGAGATGAACTTATACACATCAAATAAGCTATCGAACATGCCAATTTCCGATTCAAATTCTCTATGTTATCATATTTCCTACACCGATCTTTCAAGCGATTCTTTGACTCATGCGTTGTGGTTCCAGGTGCATGGAGTTGGAGCGTTGGATCTTGGCTTTCGGGCCAACTTTTTAATGAGATTCTTGATAAAATTGACACCTGCGAGTTACCCTGGAATCTGGCAATCTGCTTTTTATATTTTTTACCTTTATGGGACTTATCCCACATGGAGGAGGAAACCCTATCAATTACCCTTCATATACACAAACCTTTTATCATTTGGTCGATGTAGTGAGCCTAAGGCTATGCATTGGAACTTGGTGCTTGTGCGTTGGGCTTGTGTATTGTGTGTTTGATCTTGTGTTGTGGTTGATGACTGCAGGTCCGTGGCTCAAGTTATGAAGAATAGATCTCGGTGTTGAGCTTGGCATTGGTCCAATATCATTTTATAAAAATTTTAATAAAACCAAACCAAAACCTGTGATAAGGCCAAGAACCAATTTTGACTTAAAAAGGCCAAATTAGACTAATAAATCCAAAGTTTAGGTTAAAAACAAAACCAAAAACTTTGTCATATATCATTTTTTTTCCATACCAACCAACTATTCATAATTTCTTGCCTACAATGCACCGGAATTTTAACTTGCTTTGAAGTTCCCGTGCAAGGTACTTGGCTTATGCTTGATCAGAGTCAAGTGCTTTTTGTCGCCTTCACTATGTGTCATGACCAGTAGCGTTATGAGCAATCTTATTTATGCCTGAAATAGATAGATATTAGTCAGAATACCGATTTCCCTATTATAGGGTCCTAACACTCCGAATGCAACTTGGACTAATCTTGAAACTGTGTTTGGTAAACACAATGTTATTCAAGCTCACTAGGTAGAAAACCAGTTAATGAATCTAAGCCTTAATGATTTTCCTTGCATTACATATTATTTATCTAAGTTCAAAACACTTAGAATTTATGTATGGACTACAAAATAGATCAAAATGAAGACCGTTGCATCTATATTATCCTTTTTAAGCTTGGTAGTGCATATTCTATCTATGTATCTACCTTTTGTGCCACTAGAGATACTCTAACGAGTGCCTATAAATATCCCACTCTTGAGTATTTTTGTGATGCTTTAATTAGAGAGCAATATAAAGTTGTGCAACTTAGAGTGATCAACACTGTAGGTACCTCCAACAAATCCTTAGTGGCCTAGCAGAAAGATAAATCCAAGAATCCCAAGAAGAAACATCCTTGCCACAACAATAAGAAAAACAAGGGCCCCAAACCCTCTCATCCAACTTCTACTCCCAATGGTGACAAAGGAGAAAACTATAAAAGTAAGAAGATTGACAGAAATTGCAACTTTTGTGGGAAAGATGGTCACGTGGAGTCCAAACTTTTTAAGAAGATGGAAGCTTTAAAAGAAACGATGAAGAATCACAACATCAATATTGATTATTCTTCTTATTCTTCTCATGGACATGCACTTTATTCTTTTGGTTTATCCTTCAAAGAAAATTCTACTTCTTCTTCTGTTGAGTGGCTTATTTATTCTGGAGCATATTATCATATGGATAAGGATAAAGCCATATTTTTTTCTATAAATGAATGTAACACCAATAAAATATTTATTGGTGATTATAGATCTCTTAGTGTTGTAGGGTCTGGAGAAATTTAGGTAGATAATGGTCATTTCAATGATTCATTATGTTTTCCAAGTCTTTCCTGCAATATTCTATTAGTATATCAAATAACTCATTCAGGTGAAGGTAAGACCATAGAGTTTTCACCTCACCAAGTTGTAATCAAGGATCTAAAATATCCTAAGCATGTTCTTGCAACTGGAATTACTTATGATATTACCAGGTTGTACAAGTTTGAAAATTTTGGGTCATCATATTTTCCATTAGTTTTTGTTGCTCATAGCGATGACTTGAGAAAAATTTGGCATGAGTGGTTTGGTCATCTAAACTATCACTCATTACAAAAACTATGTAATCAACAGATAGTGACTTGTCTTCCTCTTGTTTCTTTCATAGATAGTGTTTGCGTCGTGTGTGTTATTGACAAACATTATTGGGAAAATTTGGACAAACGGTCTTCTTGGAATGCCTCGAACCCTCTGCAGCTTGTTCACAGTGACTTGTGTGGTCTACTTTCTTATCCTTCTTTTTTTGGGTGCAAGTATTTATTAACTTTCATTGATGACTTTGATAGAATCACCTAGGTTTACTTCTTAAAACTTAAGAGTGAAGTGTTTGAAATTTTTTTGGCCTACAAGGCCCTTGTAGAAAAATAATTTGGACATTAACTTCAAAGGTTAAGAACATATAATGGAGGAGAATATGTGAACAACAAATTTACAAGTTATTTCATTGCACAAGGCATCCAAATGAAACACATTGTTCCATATACACCACAACAAAATGGTGTTGCAGAGATAAAGAATCACACATTAAAAGAAATGGCTAATTGTATGATCCAATCTAAAGGATTAAGTCTTCATTATCGGGGGGAAGCCATCGATTGTGCGAATTACACGATAAATTGCACTCCCACTAAGACTCTAAAAAATATAACACTGAAAAAACATGGAGTAAACTTAACCCAGATGTAAGTTACTTCTGTGTATTAGGTAGTGTAGCATGGGCTCACATTCCTGAAGAGAAAAGGAAAGATTTACAGCCTAAAGGTGAGAAGTGTATTTTTATTGGATATTCTGAAGATGTCAAAGGTTACAAACTCCTTTAAACTCATTCCAATGAAATTATTATTAGAAGAGATGTTAAATTTGATGAAAATCTCTTGGAATCCAAGCCTAATTCCATGTTTGTTCCTTATTCGGCATGTGAACCATCTTTGATGTTTGTGCTTTATGTTCCTATTATGGTTTCTTCTTCTTCAAATTATGAAAGTGAGGATGAAAATCCACCTCTTCCTACTCACCTTCCCCTAGATTATTCCATTGAACATGAACCTGCACCAGCACCATTACTTCCTAGATGGGCCTGTTCAACAAAAGAAGTAGTTGGTGATCTTTTCGGTAATCCTATAGATCAACATCAGACTCATTCACAATTCCAACGAGACTCTTTTATTTTGGCTCAAGTTTTAGAGACTCGTGATTCAGAAACATTTGTAGAAGATTCAAGTCATCCATATTGAAACACAACAATGGATGAAGAGTATCGCTCTTTAATGGCGGACAATACTTGGGATATTGTACTTCTTCCGAAAGAAAGAAACTTGTCATATGCAAATGGGTGTACAGAACTAAGTATGCATCAGATGGATGTGTTGAATGACACAAGGTCTGATTAGTTTCCAAAGGGTTCTCTCAAGTTGAAGGCATTGAATATAATGAGACCTTTTCCACCATTTCCAAAATGAATTCCATCCACCTTGTTCTAGCCCTTGCAGCCTCACATAAATGGGAGGTCCACCAGATGTATTTCAAATCCTCCTTCTTGCATGGGGATTTGCAAGACGAAATAGACATGGAACAACCTCCTGGCTATGTCCAAAATGACTCTAGCCTTGTTTTTCGCCTTAGGAAATATCTTTATGGTCTTAAGCAAGCTCCCCAAGCTTGGTATGCCAAAATGTACAACTTTCTTCTTGACACCGACTTTTCTAGATGCCATTCTGATCTTAATGTGTATACCAAGAAAGTAGGAATCCATCTCATAATCCTCATTCCTTATGTTGATGATCTTATCCTCATTGATAGTGACCCTAAACTTTTAAAGCATGTGAAAATAGTCCTTATGAAGAAATTTGAAATGACGTACTTAATATATTTGTGCTATTTCCTTGGCCTCCAAGTATTGAAAACCAAGGAAGGAATGTTTCTTTATCAGTGTAAGTATTCTTGTGACCTTATTTTCCTCTTTCACATGGATGATTCTAAACCATCCCCTTCTCCCTTCTAGTCCGGAGTCAAACTTGTTGCAACTTGTACTTCTCTCGAATTTGATGACACTTTGTACTATCATTTAGTTGGTAGAATCTTATATTTGACTCATACCGGTCCTAATATTTACTTTGTTGTTGGCCTTATTTCTTGGTATATGAAAACATCCCATGAAATCCATTAGAAAGCAACTAAAATGATACTTCGGTATGTTCAAGGTACAATTCAATTCAGGATACATTATAGCTCAGGGGGGATTCCTTTATTGGTTGGTTTCACTTATTCAGATTGGGTCGACGACCCTGATGATAAAAAGTCTACTATAGGTTATTTTTTTAGCCTTGGTTTAGGACCTATCACTTGGGCTTGTAAGAAACAACATAATATTTCTCTTTCTTCAACAGAAGTAGTGTATTGAGCAATAATTAATACAAGTCAAGAAGCCTTGTGGCTTCGATAGATCCTTTCAAACTTTAGCTTCCAATAGCAACATACGACCACCCTTTGGTGCAACAATCATAGGTCCATCAAGCTCACCAAAGATCCAATTCAACATTAGTGCAACAAACACATTGAGTTACACATGCACTTCATCAGAAAAATAATTCATGATTGAGTTGTTGAAGTGTTATTTTTCCCTATAGAAGATCAAGTTGGAGACATATTTACAAATTCTCTTACAAAAGTGAATTTTTCCAAACTTTGATCTAAGTTAGGAGTTCAAGAAGTTGTCATTAAGGGGGAATAGGCTATAATTCATCCTTCATTCTCCTATTGTGTCACCTTTGTAAATCCTTCAATCCTATCCCAAGTTGTGTTGATTAAGGTTGGTTGTCATTGATGTCAACCCTTGAAGACCCATAGCACAAAGTTTTGGGTAATGGACCCAATAGTGTTTGATGTAAATATGACTCATTATTGTTTTTTCATGGTTGATAAGAAGTAAATATGGATGAAC
>SNQJ01S0001726.1:48091-63152 GCA_010110895.2 Picea sitchensis
TGGTGCTTCCAATGAATGTAATTCTTCAAGACATATAAGAAAAAACATTCTATGGTTTTCTCCCGATTTGGGTTTCCACGTAAAACACTGGTGTACTGTGCATGTGTGTGATTGTTTATTTATTACTGCTCATTATTGGATAATAATTCTATATTGATATAACATTTGAAGAAAAAAGATTATAATTACGTTATTACTGATTCACCCCCCCTCTCAATAATCCAACAAGTTGTTCTTAAGGAGGGATGTTAGGATATTTAGATACTTAGGAGGTAGTTAATATCAACTTGTTCTAATGTATCATTAGGTAAACGTGTGTTTCTTTCGTATGCATTAGTATGCATTTGTAGTTGGGAAATCCGATGGTCACGATATGTTCCCAACATAGAGTGATCTGATGACTCATATTAACCTCGATCTTAATTGTTACATTGATCTGTGGCTTAGCACCTGATTGGTACATGATCTCTATTTAAAGAGCATGGAGGATAATTTGTCGATGATTGATTGAGAGAAACTCTCTGGTGAATCTCTCTATAAAATTTTCCTTTGTATTAATAAATTGCTCCAAGTGGCCATGTTGGTTAGGGCCATGGATGTTTCCCTGCAAGGGTTTTACCACGTAAAAACATTGGTGTGTTGATATTTGATCTAGTTGTGTGAGTGGTTACTAAAGGTGGTCATCCTCTATTGGAATACATTTGTTGTCAAACATACTTAATCAATACTTTATTTTAGTTTGCATTCACAAAATAAATATTGGGCTTTCCTTTGTAAGTATTGATGATGAAGAAATTATCATTCATAATCGCATGGTATTGATTGGATTTCCTCATGATGATAACATCCCTCAAATAAAAGTAAGGGCCCATAAACACTACACCACAAACATTAAGCAACACTACATCCACCTCTACTTCATCATTGTAATTGAATTCAATACAAAATCTGATTTTTCATTCCTTGGTGACCTTGATTCCCACATCCTTGTTCACCCAACCCAATGGGCATAGATGTAGATGGGCATACACCTTTGATCCAAGTATCTTTACCATCTCCTATGGAATGTGGATAGCTTGTGATCTAGAATCTAATAGAGCATCAACTTTAGTCCTCTTCAAATGAATATTTATGTGAAAGAAATTTGGCATATCCTTTTGTTCATTGTCTCATAGGTTGTACATGTTCACATCCTTGTGCATTATGGCACAAGTAATCTTATCATCAATGTTAAAATTTATTTCAAGCATTTTCCCTGAATCCATGCTTAACATCTTCTTCTTCTTTGACCCATATTCATTCTTTCTCTTTGGTCCTAGTTCGAAGTGAAGTTTCTAACATTTTCCATTCATGTGACTATCAATACATGCTCAAAGTGGTTGTTAGGGCCTTTACACAAATTTGTTACATTTGATGTCTTCTTGTCTTTCCCCTTCCCCTTCTTCTTGTTCCCTCTTTTTATCCATCTTAATGTATAGTTCTTGCACACAAGCATCATTAATGGTTTTAGACTTGAAAAACATTATCTCTGTGCAAGCCTCCCCAATATTTGGTAACCAAAATTTGATGATACATTTTTGTACACCTCTACCCCTGTTTCTGTAAATAATAACGCTACTAATAAATCATATGTTCTTCTTCATATCTAATAAAATTAAATTTTAATTTATTAAAATCTTTGAACACCTCCCTCAAAATGTTGTTGGCTCATTCTCTAATATTAAGAAAATAGTATAACTTTCCACCCGGTTAAGAGACACCCTTACCATTTTAAAAATGAAGTCCTTGCTTTATCTCTATTATGAAGAGGAGGAGAAAAGGTAAAAAGATTGTAATGTTATACGTTTGAATAAAACATATGAAACTATAATCTCATGGTAAAATATTTATATATTAATTCGTTGAACTAAGTATAAAATGAACATAATGGAATTTAGCATCATTTGCAAATTGGCTTATCCCATTTTCGAACACAATAATTGAGAACCATGACATCAATGTATACATAAAGGAAACAAAATATTAAGCCATCACAAGCAGGGTTTTTTCTTCTTCACAAAATTTCATTTTCTTTTCATAGTTCATGGCTGGGAGAGTGTCTTGGAAACAATCCACTCAACATTTGAGGAAAATCATTTGAAAAATGTGAAAAAGCGGAGGTGACATGCAACCATGATAATTATTTGGATTCTAACAACAATAAATTGAATTGAGAATCATTTGACAAATGTAAAAAAAATGGAGGTGACACGAAACCGTAAATTTTCATTTTCTTTTCACAATTCAGGATTGGGGAGAGTGTCTTAGTCTCCATATATGACTGTGCAAATCTCCCCAATATTTGGCAACCACATCTAATTTTTTTTAAGAGAGGCTCAACCTCCAAAATTTGAGGATACATTCTTGCAACCTCTACCCTTGTTTATGTCAATAATAATGTTGCTAATATATCATTTGTTCATCTTTATATATAATAATATTATATTAAGATTTATAAAGAATTATATAATAAGATTATATTAATATTTATAAAGAATTATAGGTGTTCTGAATAATTTCATAAATCACAATAATATATATATATATATATATATATATATATATATATATATATATAATATATACAATAATTTCCTTAGTCTATTTAGAGTGAAATAATTATTCAACTTTATTTGAGATTTAGAGTGAAATAATTATTCAACTTTATTTGAGAAGCATAATATATCATTTGTTCATCTTTATATATAATAATATTATATTAAGATTTATAAAAAATTATATAATAAGATTATATTAATATTTATAAAGAATTATAGGTGTTCTGAAGAAGAATCGAAGAACAACCAACAAGATAGAGAAGGAAATGTCAAAAAATTAGTACTGGAAAAGGTAGAAGAGAGTGACATCAAATATGTAGATGTCACAACTTAATTGATGAGATTTATGAAGAACAAAAGAGGTGTAACTAAACATTATCCCCCATCTAAAATTTCATCTCTATTCTAAGTTGATCATGCTTTGGCTTATATCTATATTGAGACTCATTAAGTCTCTCATGTACTTGAAAATGAAGCTATCATATGCATTCTATAAACTTCATTTACAAAGTATCACTTGAGATTGGTTCCTTCTTTTCTTTAAACATGTTTCCCATACATAACATTAAAATGAGAAAGAGGAAAATCATTATAAGTCTTGAATAGCTATTACATGTAGGAGCATTTACAACTCAATTGTAGGAATGTTGAATGAAGATAAAGACCAAGGATGATTTTAGGAGCTAAATTTTGCTCATGGATTAATTTTCTATGGTTTTCCCAAAAAAAGATTCACCATTCTAAAAATGATTCGACCAAATTCTATAGGATAAAATTATTTTACTTTAAGAATTGCCAAAATTTTATACAGACTATATAAAATCCATAGAAATTTGAATGTTTTTACAAAAATATCGCCAAACATTTATAGTTGGCATATGAAGGATCAATAAGATTCACCAAGGTTTCTACATTTTAAAATAAATGTTCATCCTTAAAATCATCCCCGATAAAGATCTCATCCCAGATACATTATGGAAAATGAATTAATAAAAGGGCACAACAAGCAATTATTAATCTCATTAAATTAACCAATGCATTATAAACTCCAAAATGTCACGTCCCCACACTGTGCCTAGCCGAATCTTGTGATCATGCACCTCTTAAGAGCGTGTGGCCCCATGATGTTTCTTGCTTGGTTTCTTGAAAACACAAAGGATACTTTGTCTGGACAATGCCTCTTCACCTAGAGCATACCCATACTCCTTTCTAGGCTACTACTAAGTCACACTCATACTTTAGTGCAACTCTTGTATACTTAGACATTTGTTCACTACTTCAACACTTAGTCATATTTAAGCATACATCCATGAGAAACCAAGAGAACTGTGGAACAAACGAGAGATAAACACATATATAGTGCGAGAGACAAAAACTATGCCTACCAACCAACTAATTCTTTGTTATTGTGAACAAATTACAACATGATCACTACTGACTCGATTTACAATAGGGTGAAGTCAAACGACTCACCTCATGTCACCAAGGCACTCATACATAGATCATCACCAAGACTCTTCGTCACAACTGTCTCCGTAGACACCTGCGGTGCACCTCAAACGTTTTCCCAACCACAGACTTTTTGAATCTTCTTTTTCGCAGACTCTATCTCTTCATTTACACATACTTCATTGATTTCAGTTTTGCCTCACAAATGCCTCCAATAGACCCATGTTTCTAGACTTAGCCAAAATTGTCCCGAGAGAAGCTTGTCCATCTCAATCCAAAAAATCCATCTCAAGGAAACAAAAGTCCTCCTAGAGTGGAATGAATTGGCTCATTGAGAAAGCTTTCCCTCTTCATTTGCCTCAGAACTGCAAATCTCTCTTGCTCACCTTGTCTTGCCAAAAAAAATCTTCTTTTTTTGTGCATCCTTGTTCTCTTATAGGCTCTCCAAGGGTCCCCATTGTGGACCATCACATCCTTTAGGGGTGTCACACCTCTTCATGAGCCCATGTCCAAATGAATCGTCATGCCCCTTTGTAGGCTTAGTCGCCCAAACGAATCATCACACCCCTTCATAGAACTGATCACCCAAACGAACCCATGCGCTCGTCAACCATCATTCCCCTTGGGACCGATGCTCCTTGGTGCACCCCTCATGTCGATGTGCCCCAATCTCATGGTCACTTCATACTTTGGCAACCCCTTGACATGGCCCAAGACGTTCACTTGCTCAACTTGGATGCTGGAACAACCCTCAATTTCGTCTCCTTGAGGAATTGGGTGAAGGTCTCCGTGCCCATCTATCAAAAGACCTTACATCCTCCCCTGCCTCAAGTCATTGTCGTCCTTGACAACACCCACAAAATCTGTTATCTCCAAGTCTCCTCTCGAATTCCTACCTCTGCTACAACTAAATCTACCAGAAACCACAAGTTTCATGCTAACCGAAAACCCCAAATTATGCCAAAAAAGTAAGCCCAATTTTTCATGTGAAGTGGAAACCCCATGTTTACACAAACTGAATTGTATTGTACCCAACTTTGCACTATTTTATTTCTGATTTGATGCAGTCACTTCACCCAACTCTAAGGATAAAAGTCACCAAATCTGCTGCACTTTCTCATTGTGATGTCGTTTCCTTGTTTTTGTCACTTCTTGCTATAGTTGACTGTTTCCCACTTCACTTCAAAATTCCACCTAAGTGTTGAACTCTTGTGATCTTTCTACTGCTCCCATACTTCAACCAACTCTCCCATGTCTCCACTCATTGAATTCGTTCATGCCTTGGAATTATTCAGTGTCTTTTCCAACGATCACACCCAACTCATGAGAATGCACTTCCTCATGCCCAAACTTAATATTTTCTATCGCATCTTAATCACTCTATCCAATTCCAAAGACTAAGGCAAGTGTCCATCCTTTCCACACTACTACTGTCATCATTTCATATTCATCAATCCTCCACAGTGTCTAAGTGTTTCACTTTGAACTTACCGGTGCGTTCGTACTCTTGATCCCCTTGTCATGTTATTGTTCTCACCCAAATCGGGAACTATTCGAATGGTTGGTCCAACTGTCACACTCCTTGAGATTGTACACCCTCATGCACAAATTGGTCACTACCTTATACAGTTACATCCATATGCACAACCCTCATATCAAGGAAAGTTCACCCCTCACCTTCCTGCACTATGAAGTCACCCCGAAAGAAATTCATCTGTGGAAACTTAGCTCCACTTTCCACCTCATGGAACAATTATTCAATCTTCCCCAAGAATTGAACGTCTAGACTACCTTTGCTTCTCTACTTCATCACCTAACCATGTTGATACATTTTCCTCTCTATGCCTTGGAATGGTTAGACTTCACCCTCAACCATGCTTCCCAAAGCAAGATAAATGTTCATGCCCAAGTAATCTCTTCATGCTACAATCTTCATGTTTGCATAATCCTCCAAACGAAGGAAAGTCCTCAACTCGCCTCCTTCCATCAAGTTACCTCAACACAAATCAACATCTGTGATGAGTGTGGACAATATGCCTACACTCCTCAAACATCCCAACGAACTCTCCAAAGCACTCCAAGTAGAATGAGTCACCTCAAAGAACTTCCATGCCTTAGGCACATTCAAACCAATATTTTTTCTAGCCTCAACCAACGATCCCCACCGTATCTGTGAGTCATTGTACAACCTTCCACAAGCCACCAAGGTGCACTCTGACTCATCCAATCTACCATTCCAAAGGTGAGCGAACACCATCCAAGTCACTTGGTCTATGTTCTTCCCATTTAGGTTGACTACCAACAATTTTTGGTTGACTTCCTTGCTGACTACATCCATCTCCGACAAATAAACTGCCTTTCCCTCTTGCAAGAATTCAAACTTTGGCACTATCATCATGACTATAAATTCATCACATGATCCAATGAATATGGATAAGGAACCAAACACTAGGGCACCTCACCCATCCTATTGAACGCGAAACGTTGAGACTTCACTTCCCACCACTACAATGAACTATCCAACACACCTTATTAAATAGTTAGGCAACTTCGTCAAACCACCTCCACGACTACACCCAAATATGCCTAAGTCCACCATAAAACTCATTCAAGTAGGTCACCCAATATCTCTACACATTCTCCCAACCAAGGCGTCCCAAACCGCCACAAGACTTCCTCAAATCCACACCACCTATGTCACCCTCAAGTCTATCATTTTCACCAAGGAAACATAATGCACTTGAACCCCCAAGTCATCAAACTTCACTTTAAAGAACTCGCTGCAACACTTGGAAAATGAAAGAACTCAAGCCAACTGTACCTTTCTCAATGACATCCTTTGTTGCAACCATGTTCTAAGACTGTTTTCTTGGACCTCCTATTGTCAAAGTAATCGACTCTTCGCATGAACTCTCCTCAATCACCGTTTGTAGGTCTCCAAGATTGCAAGACCTTCATTGCGATATAAGGATGAGTCCATCCATCCACTTTTGAAATCCATCTAAGTCCCAAACTTCACATGCAACCGACCGAGCTCATCTTCAATGTCTTTTCATCTCCTCACCTTGATTTCTTCCTCTTCAAGGCACCATGCATCCACCGTCTGACTTTCAAGTCATACCGCTACTAACTAACTGTTGTAACCTTGCAAAGAGCTACCTTGTCGAAAGGCTAGAATCTCATCCAACAACCCAAATCTACTCAACTGTTGTTCTCAACTATGCACGACACGAAGACACGATGGCAACATGCCCAACCAACTACATGTTGTGGATCTTCTCTAGGTTTCCCTAGATCATCCAACACACCCAAGTGCTTCATCTCGCTGTAACCCAAAATTTATGCTCGTTGCGATCACTTATGTGATCACCCTCTATGTTTCTCTTATGTGATCACTTCTGCGATTATATTTGTGACAAGTCATTCAACAATACTGCGTTCAACTTCCTTGTCCAAGTGCTCGGTTCTCCCAATGAAATTTGTGTCTGGTCTCTCAAGGTGTGCACATTAGGTTCGACAATGATTTTTTTCACACATCAAACCAACCAAGTCTACCTCTTTGATCAAGTATGCGACAAGTTCTACAATGAACTTTGCGATGAGTTATGCAATCACCCACCTTGTACAAGTTCTTTGTATCACCACAAACTCTGCTCTTGGTCTATACAAGGTGTGCGACCAGACCAACTGAACCTTTGTCGTAATTCTGATGCAAAGTATGCGATGAAAAACCTCACTGCATCAAACCGTTCACCAAATCTACGAGTGTTCCCACTAAACTACCTTCGCAATGAACAACCTTCTCAACAAGTGTGCCCTATCCATTGTCACCAATGTAGTAGTAGAGTGTGCTTCAAGCTCTAAAACCATCTATCACGTCCCCATAGTGTGCCTAGCTGAATCTTGTGATCGTGCACCTCTTGAGTGTGTGCGACATCGCGATGTTTCTCACTTGGTTTCTTGGCAACACCAAGGACACTTCATCTGGATTACACCTCTTCACCTAGAGCATACCCATACTCCGTTCTAGGCTATTGAGGAGTCACACTCCTACTCTAGTGAAACTCTTATATACTTAGACATTTGTTAACTACTTTAACACTTAGTCACATTTACGCATACATCCATGAGAAACCAAGAGAACGATGGAACAAAAAAAATATAAACACAAATATAGTGCAGGCGGAATGAACCGTGCCTAACGCTCAACTAAGTCTTTGTTATTGTGAAATAGTTACAACATGAGCACTACCGGCTCGATTTACAACAAGGTAGAGTCAAACGACTTGCCTCACCTCACCAAAAAACTCATACACAAATCATCACCAAGACTCTCCATCACAACTGTCTTTGCAACCACCAGTTGTGCACCTCAGATGTGCCCCCAACCGAAAACTTGTTATTTCTTTGTTTATGCAAAATTCACCGATTTTGGTTCTTCCTCACACATGCCTCCAACAGATTTATGTTTCCAGACTTATCCAAAATCATCCCAAGAGAAGCTCGCCCATCTCAGTCCAACAAATCCACCTCAAGGAAACACAAGTCCTCCCAAAGTGGAGCGACTTGGCTCCTTGAGGGAGCTCGCCCTCTCTGTCTTCCTTAGAACCACATAGCCCCCTTGATCTCCTTGTCTTACCAAAAAAATTCTTACTTGGTTCTGTGCCCTTGTTCTCTTATAGGCTCTGCAGAGGTCACCATCGTGAACCACTGCGTCCTTTTGGGGTGTCATGCCTCTTCACGAACCCATGTCCAAACAAATCAATGTGCCCCTTCATGGACTTGGTTTCCCAAATGAATCATTGCTCCACTTCACGGACCTAGTCACCCAAACAAACCCATGCGCTCATAAAAAATAGTGCCCCTTGGGACCGATGCACCCAACCTTGGTGCTCCCCTCATGTCAACGCGCCTCAATCTCTTGGTCGCTTCATACTTCTTCAATCCCCTTGGTGCATTTGCATTCCCAAGGTGTCCATTTTCCCAACTTGGGTGCCAAAATAACCCCAAGTTTTGTCTCCTCGGGGAATTGGACGAAGGTCTCCGCACCCATCTAGTCGAAGACCTAAGGAGTTACCAACCACTTGTAAAGTTATTTCCTTGTATTGAAGGTCATATTTTAGGTATCTTCATATTTAACTTGAACTTGATGATATCTCAACTTGGTGAAGAACTTTGCTTGCTGAAATTTATCCAATAGGTCATCAATCCTGGGAAATGGGTACTAATCCTTGATGCTTATCTTATTAAGAGATTTGTGGTCAATAAACATTCTCCAAGTTCCATTCTTCTTGGGTACAATAATTATTGGTGATTTTCTAGGTGAAGTACTTGGTAAAATGACTCATTTCTTCAACATTTACTGCAACTGTCTTCACTTCTTATGATTCCAAAATGGTTGGTCTATCTAGAAAAATGTTTGGTCAAGAAGAATCAGGTAGTAATTGAATCTCCCATCCCACTTCCTTTTTGGGTGCAAACATTTAGGTTCTTGGAACTCTTCTTGATACTCCTTCAACAATTCCTCAAGTTGTTGTTGCTTATATTTTTTGTACTTCCAACATCATGTTCACTTCTACAAACCCATCTTCTTGTGGATATTGCTTCAAGAAAAACTATTTGTTATCTTTTCACTTGACTTAATCAATACTTCATTTTAGTTGGCATTCACAAAAAAAATCTTAGACTTTCCCTTGTATGTATTGATAATGAAGAAGTTATCATTCTTGATCGCATGGTATTGGTTGGATTTCCTCATGATGATAATATCCCTCAAATAAAAGTAAGGGCCCATAAACACTACACCATAAACATCAAACAACACTACAACCACCTCCACTTCATCATTGTAACTGAATTCACTGGAAAATCTGATTTTTCATTGCTTGGTAACCTTGATTCCCACATCCTTGTTCACCCAACCCAATCGATATAGATGGAGATGGTCATACACCTCCAATCTAAGTATCTTTACCAACTCCTATGTAATGTGGATAGCTTGTGATCTAGAATCTAATAGAACATCAAATTTAGTACTCTTTAAATTAATATTTATGTGAAATAAATTTGGTATCTCCTTTTGTTCATTGTCTCATAGGTTTCACATGTTCACATTCTTGCGCATTGTGGCACAAGTAATCTTATCATCAATGTTAAAATTAATTTCAATCACTTTCCATGAATCAATGCTTAACATCTTATTGTTTGGCTCCTCTCCATTCTTCTCTTTGGTCCTAGTTCTAAGTGAAGTTTCCAACATTTTTCATTGGTATGACTATTGATATATGCTCAAAGTGATTTTATCTGTAAACTACCATGGGTATTCCACTTGAACAGTTCATCACAACATATCTAATAATTAAAACTAAAATCTACATTATGAAGGTTAAATTCCTTTAGATTCCAGAATATTTAGTTACTGATTTTCTGCTTATGCATGAAATAGATAAAATATGGAAAATAGAGAACAATAAAATACAATCACACACCATCCACAAAATAACACAAATGTTTTCTCTGGGAAATCCTTACAACAGAAAACCCAGCTAGAAGGTGAGGTTTCTCTGCTCTCTTTTCGCTAGTATGGAAATTATGCAAATACAAAGGATAAGGCACTCTTTATGGAGTTACCTAAGACATGTGGCATGTTAGGTTGCTATAGAACATTAACCTCCTATTTTATGCTCTCTAATTTCCCACTCCTAGTTTCTTTGCTCTGTTATGGAATAAAATACAATAAAGTAGAATCAAACCCCTTCTCCTCCTAGTGGTTTGGTATTTAACATAGCTTGATAGTTGTCTAGGGTTAGGGTTTTGACTTCGTCAACCTTTAATTGTGATAAGGGTTCAGACCTTATAAAATATTCTTGAAATTCCTCACGTGGCTAGCCCCATATGCATGAGTAATAGGGGCTAGTGTGGCATCCTCTTGTACCATGGTGGTCAACATGATATGTCAACTTGCGGGAGGCATAACTTTTGCATACAAGCTCCTATTGATGCACGATTTACATCGTTGGAAGTGTATCATACTGTAGAACACCGTCAAGGAGGTGGGAAGAAGCTCCAAACACTAGAGCCCCCAAAAATGTCATTTAATGCCTCAAAATGGTTCCAGAAAATTCCAAACCCCAATTTTCCAAACTAGGACCTGCCACTAAAATAACCTTGTAAGATGATTCCTCCAACTTTTTCCACTCTAAAAACATCGAGATAGATGACAAATAATATAATGATCCAATCCAGATCATCATTATTAAGGCCTTTACACAAATTTGTTACATTTGTTGTCTTCTTGTCTTTCCCCTTCCCCTTCTTCTTGTTCCCTCCTTTTATCCATCTTAATGTATAATGCTTGCACACCAGCATCATTAATGGTTTTGGACTTAAAGAACATTATATCAATATATAATTGTGAAAACCTGTTAATATTTGGTAACCAAAATTTGATGATACAATTTTGTACACCTCTACCATTATTTTTGTCAATAATAATGCTACTAATAAATCATAATCATGCAACTAATAAATCTTTTGTTCTTCTTCGTATCTAATAAAATTGAATTAAAATTTAACAAAATCTTTTAACATTTCCCTCAAAATGTTGTGGATTCATTCTCTAATCTAAGAAAATAGTATAACTTTCCTACCAATTAAAACACACCCTTCCTATTTTAAAAATGAAGTCCTTGCTTTTTCTTTATCAGAAAGAGGAGGAGAAAAAGTAGACAATGGTAATGCTATACATCTGAATAAAACATAATGGAATATTTGAACTAAGTATAACATCAACATAATGGAATTTAGCATTATTTACCAATTGACTTATGCCATTCTCAAAACACAAAAATTGAGAACCATTAATGACATCAATGTATACATAAAGGTAAGAAAATCTTAACAAACCATCACAAAAAAGCCTTTTTCTCCTTCATAAATTTCCATTTACTTTTCAGAGTTCATGGTTGGGGAGAGTGTCTTGGTCTCCAATCTACTCAACAACCAAAGAGAATCATTTGACAAAGTAAAAAAAAAGTAGAACCATGAATTGAGAATCATTTGACAAATGTAAAAAAATGGAGGCAACACTCGACCATAAATTTCCATTTTCTTTTCATAATTCATGGTTGGGAGTGTCTTAGTCTCCCATGTACTCAACAATTGAGTAGAATCGTTTGACAAATGTAAAAAAGTGGAGGCGACACGCAACACGGGAATCCCATGGTAGTGGTGGGACCTTTACTAGATCTACAGTGAAAACGAAGCAAAGCACAATTGCCTCGATACGGATGGATAAAGGCTGCTGATGGGTCGGTGCCAACGTGTAAAGTTGTAAAAAAACGTTGGCTTAGCTTCCACGTAAGCACATACTCCAAGTGTAGAGCAGAAAGTCTAAAGTGGATAACTTTTGCTATGGCTTACAATTTAATAAAGTTTATTTTAACAAAGGACGGAAAAAACAAGAGATAAAAGGTGTTAAAAGTGGTTAATATGGGAAGGAAATTAATTTTTATTTCACTTAGGTTCAATGAAAAAAGTGGGGCGGGCGGGCAGGCGGGGCGGGGTTGAAAATATGGAGTATTTAATGGTTTGGTGGAGAGTTATATAAATGTGGTTGGATTTGCATTAATTTATATTTAATGATAGAGAAAAATTTTAATTTTTTTTTGGAAATTTCATCAAATTTTGTCAAACATATTTTAGTGAAATTTTTATTTTTTGTTGTTTAAATTGTATTTTTGAACGCATAAATGGATTCAATACTCTGAAATTTTTTTAAGACACTCAAATAATACAGTTTTAATAATTCAAATTAGAGTTCCAACAAATTTTTATCGAATTTTTAAAAATTCATCCAAAAATATTTCTGAAAAAACTTCAAAAAATCAAATATTTAGATTAAACATTTAATAGCGTAGCCACAATATTATATAATATTTAATACTCTATTACAAAATGAGTTATTGATTATTAAAATCTAAAAGTAAGAATATTCCACTTTTATTATAATAATAATTTATAATTAAAAAAAATAATAACTTATAATGAAAAACAAAATAGTAACCTTGAAAATATGGAGTGATTTAATAACTAATTTGCAATGTAGTATTTAATGCTTTGTTGTAGAGTTATGTAACAGTGATTGGATTTGATTTAATTTATTTATATTTAATGATGTAGCTGGATTTTAAATAGAGTTATGTAACAATGGTTGGATTTGATTTGATTTGATTTGATTTGATTTGATTTATTTATATTTAATGATGCAGTTGGATTTGAAGTAATTTATATTTAATGACGTAGCCAAAATGTTATATAGCATTTAATATTATTGTACAAAATGGATTATCGATTATTAAAATTTAAAAGTAAGGAGATTTCACTTTTATTATAATAATAATTTATAATTAAAAATAATGACAATTTATAATGAAAATAATAATTTATAAATAAAAAAGAATAATAACTTAAAATGAAAAAAAAAAAGATAATGAATAGCTTTGAAAGAAAATCTCCTTGAAAATTGGAATATATCCATCTGCATACTTAAATTTAAGAATCAATGTATATAACCTTAGGGTTAAAGGGTTTCATTACTTGTATTTAAATTTAAATTTGTGTTGTTTTTTATTTTTGTTTCCATTTATTGGATAAAATTGTTATAAAGTGGGACAAGCTTTGATGAATCAAATATGTTAAAATGATTTTTTTTATTTTTTTAATACTTGTCAAAACATATGTTGTTTGTAATGATTTGGTCTAATGGTTTAAGACCGGTCAAAAGATGTGTTATTTGTAATGATTTTGTTTTAGGGTTTATGTTTTTTTGGAAACGAGTTAACTAGCAATTATCTTGAAAGTGTAAAATGTATGCCATAAAAAGATGATCATTGATAAGGTTGAAACATTTTATTTTTAAATTTAATTGGGGATTAAGAAGTTTAAAATCTAATGATCCACTAGAGTGTTTTTGGGGTAATCTCCAATTATGTTTATTGCTAAGTATTTGCAAAAGAAAAGCACTTTAGGGGTAAGTGAAGATAGGAAATTATAAGGGAAATAGTAGAGATGATAAATAAAGTTTTTTTAGATATATATTGCACGATGGTTGTGGCATAGATAATATTAAGGAAAATATGTTTGATTTGTTCGTGCTCTGTAGGAGAACGAATCAATCATACTTAGTTTGGATAAGACAAGAAAGCTAATAGTGTTCAATATAAAACAAGAGAAAATGGCAAACGTTTGTGTTGGGTCTCAACATCTCCCCCCAAATTTTTACAAAATTTAAAGGGCTCCCATTATAATCTTGATAATTATATTGAGCTACAGAATCAACCTTTTCAAATAGTTCCATACCTTGGCTTGCTTTGAGACAAACTTAAGACATTCACTATAGTATGAGACATTCATTACAAGAGTATATGTCAAAAGTTTGAAACGAGCATACAAATCTCAATTTAAACAAAAACGTTAATTTTTATCAACTGTTTACTTTCGTTTAAATTATGATTATGTGTTCTTTCTTTTGCTTATTAGCAAGTTTGATTATTTTGAATAATGGGTTCAATACTTCATCAAATAATATCTTGATTGGTTTCTCATTTTCATGAAATCATTTGGTGATATTAATTAATTAAATTATTTTTTCATTTTGCATCGCATTTCAAAATAATAATAATAAAAGAATTATCTATCATTTGTTTCATTTTGTAAAAAACCAAAATTAATATTTTTCTCCTCTCCATTAACTTGAAGCTTCTAGAATTTTAAGATCATATTTGAAAGCAAATTATAAAAAATGTTTGTTTATAAGTTATAGTTAATTTAAATTCATTTTTTATTTTTATAGATTTTGTTTTATTCACAATTTTTAGGTTATTAATTTAGGTTTCTTTTTGTTTCACAGGTTTCTATTATCAAATATTTGATACGTATCTGATCATGGCTTGATTTTATTATCCAAATACGTTCAAGATGATTGATCCAAAAATAATTTTGGATTGCTACAAATA
>SNQJ01S0001726.1:67461-79285 GCA_010110895.2 Picea sitchensis
TTATGGAAATCAAATATTCTACATTGCAAATTCATTCTTTGATTAGTTCAAATTTTAATGTTTATGCTTCACATTTTGAAATGATCAATCTCATCAAAGGAAGCATTCAAACCAATAATATAACTGATGTCATGAATCCTCTTATGATGTGTTCCCCATTGATATATCCATTTCATCAATGTCATAGTTTGCATCCTATTTTTTATGACATGATCTTAGAATGGCTTGAATATTCGTATCTAAAAAATCTTCATAATAAAGATAAAGTTGTGCTTGCTTTGTTTCTACCTAAATATCTAGGAAGTAAGCATCACATGATTTGTTTAGATCCTCCGTGTGAAGAAATTGATGAACACTTGAAGAATTGTCAGGAGGATGGGGCATTTTAGCTTTGGCAGATGGTTATGTCAGGTCCCTATAATATTGACAAGTTTTCCAAACTTACTTATGTTCTTCCATGCCATTATGACCCATATCAAGACCAAATTGCAGAATGGTTGGAGGATTCATACATCAAGAAGTTTCAAAAGAATGATAAGGTCATGCTTGTTTTGTTTTTAAAAGAATATATAGGAGGTAAGTATGACATATTTCTTTTTCATCTACAAATACTACATTCTTTTATTCTAATTTTCAATTTTCTATGCCGTGCAGGATTGAAGATGCTCTTGTGGCTGCATTGGAAATACGATTTTACTTAGCGTTTTGATCTATTTAGTAGTTAGAGTAGGTTTAGGAGTAGGTTTTTCTTTAGTTTTATTTATCAATATTTCTATGTAATAATGCAGTTATGAACACAAGAGGACACACTAAGAGAACCATAATATGAATGTTGTCAGGGAAGTCCACTTTAAATATTTTTCTCTCTGCTTTTCATTGAATATTTTTTTTCAAAAATGTAGTATCATCATGAAAATTTTAAATGGAAAGTAAAGAGATGAGTAAATTTGAACTATCAATTCAACCCTGACTCAAGGTGCCATGAGTAGGACTGCACTCATCTTAATAAGGATTTTTATATTTTTAGTCTCTTTTATTTTTAATAATAATGCTTGGTCAAAGTAACATCTTATGCATCACTATCTTAAGAAAAGAACTTGCTCGCACGTGATATTTTGTATGATTTAGTTCTTCCTTTATTTTACAGTGAAATGCCAGTGGATCCACAAGCTCAAGTTTATCTTTGGCCAAAATCATTTCTTGAAAAATTTTCTTTTGTTGTTTTAATTTTGTGTACTTCTCATTTTCTAATCCCATTAATAAAATTTGATTTGGTTTGTTGTGTGTTTTTGTTTTCTTTGATTATTTTAAATGAGTTTTCTTCTTTTCTTTCTTTTTGAATCAATATATTTCTAATCGAAGAGATATTGTCAAAGGAAGCATTTATTTTAAGACTTTTGTTTTTCAAGCAATTTGAAATAGTTCAAAGAGGTCCTGATATTAAGATATAGCTCAGACAATTGATTTTTAAGTCAATTGTCACTTTCATTTTTTCCTCAAATTATCTTTGCTAGAGTATTACACCAGAGATATGGTTTAAATCTTCGAGAATTACGATGATCTTTAAATTTTTTACGCCGTCCATATTCTTAAGGGATCATTTTTAAGTGCTTCCCCTTCTCTAGATGATTTGTTAAAGAAAATCTGAAATCTCTAAACCATGATAAAACTTCCAGTTTTGAAAGAAAATAAATAACATAATCAACTATTTACCTGTATTGCAATTAACCTCTAGTATCACCCCTCTCTCTTTGTCATCAAGAAATTTATAATTGTATTATTATTTAAAAGTGGCATAAGAGGGTTGGAAGCACTTAAGTGTGGGAAGTGTGTGTAAACCCATCGAGGTACTAAACAGACTCACTGGCAGTGGGTAAATGCACACATGATACCAAGACAACTTCGTCGGGGTATTGAATAGGCCTGTTGGCAATGAAGCAATGTCAAGTCGAGAGGTAGCAGGTATATGTTTTTAAATTAACTTTTATGGAAGTATACATCATGTGGATACAACTATTGGATGGGATTAAAACATTTGAGTGGGTTAAATGACATCCTTGTCGAGGCTATGGACGTCTGCTGGCAGTAGTGGCTCTATCAACGATATTGAAGTTCTTTTATAAACATCGCGACTCCTTGATTAAGACATTATTTCAGGTTATAATCCTTTGCAAAGAAAATTCTATTTTTTGGTTATAGCATTGAGCTTATCCTAATACTATATGGTCTCAGAGTAAATTTATTTCAGTGAGCTTAAATCATTTTATCAGTCTTATTATTTTTTTCCTGAGATGAAATCTTACCAGATCAGAGATAACTGCTTCACCCAGTAAGTTGCCATTTGTTGGGCCCCAACATCTCCCCCTAAATTTTTACAAAATTTAAAGGGCCCCCATTAGAATCTTGATAATTATAATGAGCTACAGAATGAACCTTTTCAAATAGTTTCATATTTTGGCTTGCTTTGAGACAAACTTAAGACATTCACTATAGTATGAGACATTCATTACAAGAGTATATGTCAAAAGTTTGAAACGAGCATCAAAATCTCAATTTAAACAAAAACGTTAATTTTTATCAATTGTTTACTTTCGTTTAAATTATGATTATGTGTTCTTTCTTTTGCTCATTAGCAAGTTTGACTATTTTGAATAATGGGTTCAATACTTCATCAAACAATATCTTGGTTGATTTCTCATTTTCATGAAATCATTTGGTGATATTAATTAATTAAATTCTTTTTTCATTTTGCATCTCATTTCAAAATAATAATAATAAAAGAATTATCTATCATTTATTTCATTTTGTAAAAAACCAAAATTAATATTTTTCTCTTCTCCATTAACTTGAAGCTTCTAGAATTTTAAGATCATATTTGAAAGCAAATTATAAACAATGTTTGTTTATAAGTTATAGTTAGTTTAAATTCATTTTTTATTTTTCTAGATTTTGTTTTATTCACAATTTTTAGGTTATTAATTTAGGTTTCTTTTTGCTTCACAAGTTTCTATTATCAAATATTTGATACGGATTTGATCATGGCTTGATTTTATTATCCAAATACGTTCAAGATGATTGATCCAAAAATAATTTTGGATTGCTACAAATAATTTTATGAGCAACAACAGATAAAATTTGGAAATGCGTCAAGATCATAAAGGCGATTTTGAAAAAATGATTGCAGCCAAACCATGAGGAATTTGAAGAAACAGTTGAAAGCCCAGAACCAAAATGGACCGATTTACCTTCCGCGCAGAGATTTTCCCAAAAAAATGCACGATTTGAAAGATATTGATGTCTTTTTATGAGGCAAATTTCAGGTGTTGAAAATTAATAGTGACGCCCAGACTGTTCATTCATTGTATAAATATATGAGAAAGTTCAGAGCCAGGAGATCGAAGAATTGGAGAAGAGGATTTTTATCCTTTCTCTTTGGTATATTATATCTTTTGTAAACTTTTTATTTCTTTTCAAATGGAGTAATGGATGGCTAAAATCTTTGGGAGAATGGACGAGTATCTTCAAAGAAGAATATGGTTAACAAATGGATCAACTACTTGCTCCAAATAAAAATAATGGATCAATGGATCAACTACTTGCTGTAAGTAAAAAATAGGAATGTGTTATACTATTATAATAATAATAATCTAATTTTAAGGTCACGACTTAGCCAAATACCAAATTGGTGTATGAGACCCCTTGTTTGTGGAACAAGGGACCTCCTCCACACAACACTTTGAATGTTAAAGTCTACAGAGGTGTACATACCCTACCCCCATCTGGATTTGAACCTATGACCTCTTAGGAGGAAACACATATTCTTAACCATCAGGCCCACTCATAATTCTTAAAAAATTTATGATAATATCCTGTAAGACCCAAAAATACTCTAAGACTCTTGATGTTCTTAGGAATAGGCCACTTTGTAATAGATTGGATCTTTTGAGGGTCCACCTTAACCCCTTCCCTTGAAACAATATGAACCAAATACTCTACTTCTTGTTTCCCAAAATAACATGTGGATATTGTTACAAACAATTGATTGTTCTCAAGAATTTGTAGGACTTGATCCACATGTTTAATGTGGTCTTCCCATGATTTACTATAGATAATTATATCATAAAATAAAACCAACATAAAATTTCTAACATGGGATCGAAATTTTTTGTTCATAAGGCTTTGAAAAGTCGAAGGAGCATTAGTCAACCCAAAAGGCATGACCAAGAACTCATATTTTCCATCATGACTTCTAAAATTTGTTTTGGGAATGTCATATTTTCTTAATATGATCTAGTGGTATTTTAAGATCTAGCTTTGTAAAATAAGTCACTCCATGAATCTCATCTAATAGCTCATCATTATTTGGAATAGGGAATTTATCCTTTATGGTGATTTTGTTTAGATATCTATAATCAAGAAACATCCTCCAAGAATTATATTTTCTTCTCATCACTACTAGAGCTGAAAATGAACTCCTGCTTGGTTGAATAACAATTGAATCCAACATGTCTTGTACTATTTTCTCAATATCCCCCTTTTGATGATGAGGATATCTATAATTAGGCCTTTTATTAGGGGGAGTACTTTCTTTCATTAGTTTTATTTGATGTGCATGATCTCTAGATGGAGGTAGACCTTTAGTAATTTCTTGGAATACCCTATAGTTCTTTTGCAAGGTGCATCTTAATTCCTTTGGAATGTTTTCATCTTCTTTCTTAACTTCCATGGAATTAAGCTTAACCAAAACTCCCTTTCTAACCCTTTTTATGACCTTTTCCATTATATGAGAGATGATGGCTTGAGAAGGCCCAGATTTTAATCGTTTGAGTTCATATTGAATTTGTAACACACCCGACCACTTAACTCTCTTAGTTTGGTGGGATGTTCATCTTTCATCTCTCTCTCTCTTAACTAAGTACTCCGAGCTTATTCTCCTTGTACCTGATTCATCACTATTTGGGTGAGGACTTCTCTTATCACAATATTAATTGTGTTAGATCTTACTCGTTCGACACTCTTTCACCAAATAAATCCTTCTGGGAAATTCCTACGTGACCAGGGGTCTGTACATCCCCAATTGAATGATGGAATTAGTCATTTCCATCATATCAATGATTGAAAGTAACTTGAACTCATTCCCATAAAAAAAACCGACCACAAGATATGAATCCCCACTCTGGAAACTCTTGTTTGATGGGTCGTTTCAAACAAATCCAATGATCCTCGGAGACAGAAATCAACAACCCCAATTGCATTGGTGCCTCTACTTACTTGACAATTACAATTATCTCATTTCCCTTTACTTACATGCAAAAGTGGGACCCACGACGGATCCACCACTGAGATTATCTCGTACACCTTTCCTTATATATATGGCTCATGATTCCTCTTGGGATCCTTCACCAATAGAGTGCACCCACTCCGAGTTTCATAGACCACTCCGACTGACACCGTATTAGAGGAAATTTGGTTGAAAAATGGTCGTACCAACCCTAATACAAATTCCATGTCATCATGTATTAGCGAATCAAAATATTCTAAAAAACAAAAGAGGTGCATGTCTTATGTAATTTTTTATTATATAATTTGGAGATATGTGGATTTTCTTAATAATATAATTTGTTTACCCTAAGCATGATTGTTGCCCAGGCTCCCCAAAAGTGTCTTGGATATTGAGAGTGAAATGAATATACTAACCAATTTTCCAATATTTTTAATAAATAAGGGATAGTATTATTGAGGTGCCTTTAATGCATTAACACACTTGTGATTACCAACATTAATTAAATTTAATACATATACTAAATAATAATATATAATATACTATAAAAAAATATAACTAAATTTAATATATATAATAACAAATAATATATAACATATCAAATAATATATATATTATATATATAATAATATTATATATATAATATATAATATATAATATATAATAATATTATATATATAATATATAATAATATTATATATTATATATTATTATACATTATATTATATAATATTATAATATAATATAATATAATTATATATTGTTATATATTATTATTATTAATTATATATTATATATTATATGGTCATTTCATGGGCAACTTTGATAAAAGTGAAATAATCATAGGCACATTCGATAAAAGTGAAATAGTAATATAAAATGTCTACATGGCATTATTTTATAATTTTATTGATTTTTCCTTAGGATGTCCATTTTAAGTTGAAATTTCCTCCTATAGGTCACTTTGATAGATCCAATGGTCCACAATTTACTCTATCCAATGTTCATGGTTCATTCAGAGGCTTACAACCACATGCCAATTAACATTTCTAGACTGTATTCCTCAGAACGAATCATAGATACAGCTTGAGTGGGCCTAATGGTTAAGAACATGTGTTTCCTCTTAAGAGGTCACAAGTTCAAATCCAGAGGGGGGTAGAGTATGAATACCTCCATAGACATTACCAGTCAAATCGTTGGACGAAGGGGGGTCCCTTGTCCCACAAACAAGGGGGTCTCATACACCAATTTGGTGTGGCTTGGCCGTGACCTTAAAAACAGATTATTATTATTATATATCCAACAACTATGATTTATCAAGACACCTTCCGACTAATCGACGGTTCTTAGAATCCCTTGTCGCCAGACTCTCTTAGAGACCATCATTTAGGTATTTGACTATCTATCTTCTGATAGACTTACACCTCTCACATTGGTCATTGACAATCCAGTATTCAGCATCTTGCCCTCCGATAGATCAACGACTCTCATTGACTTAGAGCCTTCTTTGGAGTCCCCTTGCAATCTTTAACTTGGACGCTTCGATGGCCTCGTCTTCCAACCAATGGTCAGGATATTCTCATTATGTTGAATCAATGATTGAAATCCTTCCGACTCAAAATATGGGTGTTGGGTGTTGTGTCACCATTTTCAATCCAGGCTTGCACGTGTACTGACCTTCTTAACATTGGGGAATTTTAGACCCATGTTTCATCCAGAGCATGTCCAACAAAAACTCATAAGCACTGACATATCAATTCTTGAACAAGGCTAAGGAAGGTCTCACCCAAGATGTAGAGAGGATCACAAAGACCATAAGGTATTATGTCTGGGATGAAAGATTAAACATATGAAATACTACTGCTATCGACATCCATGGAACTCATGTTTGACATACTATTTTTAGGACTAACAATTAAAAAAATACAAACACATATTCAGCTCATTCATAACAGACACATAATAGATCTGAACTACCATGTCTTTATTATTGGGAGCATTCCGTCACACAGAGATATATAGTGCACTGAACAGTTGCTTAGGATAGCCATAAAACTTCATATCATTACTATATAAAACAATGGAAATACAATAGAATGTGCCATGATCCTTACATTAGAATTTAGAAAGAATAAAGAAACAATAATATATTCAAACCCTCACAAGATTACAACAAGATCAGAGTGATCTTGATATTGATAGCCAATCGAATGTTTCACACATTATCTAGCTCACTCCTATTTTGATATTAGAGCTCCTTTTTATATATTTTGCTACTGGGGAGAACTGTCTCTTTCTTCTCTACTCTACTCGCTTGTCAGATCCAACTGTCTCACACACTTCTGGTGCCTACTAACACTCCACGTAGACTCTCTGCATCAAGGGATAAAATAATTTATTGACCAACTCATTTTCTATCTGCCCAATGTCTTCATATGCTTCAGGCGATAATCATTCCAAGAGATTTCCGGATGATTCTTTTCTTGATTGCGATGGGCATCCTCTTGGTTTTCGACACAACTAAAAAAACTCAGACCGACATGAACTTGGTAGTCTTTATACTTGGTGCCTTGTTGAAAAAAATTGAACTACTGAAAAAACTTGGATTGATGTGCACTTTATGACATTCATTATTCATTTCCTTCAGTGCAAGAAAAACTATGGAATGAACGTGCACAACTTCGTTTGTGCATGCGTAAAAAAGTGGACCCAAAACTTTGGGTTCCAACAATGGGTTTTCTTCAAAGTAAGTGTCAGATTCAGGACTTGACCATTTAAGGTCCCTTCAGGTGCATTCAATAAGGTTTTAATAGAATTTATTAGGCTCTCTCCTTCACTCTAAAGCCGACTAAGGCACTTCCACTTCAGTCCCTAGTTGAATATTTACTTCCTGCAAACTCTCCATTTCAAAACAAGAAATTTCTCTAGGTTAAGGCTCCATAAAAATACACGGAGACATTCCTAGGCACCAGAGCATTTCACTTCCATTCTTCCCTTGAAGTATTATATTCTGCAATATTTCCATTTCAAAATAAGAATTCCCCAGGAAAAATGAGGGTTCCTACAACCACACAGGTACTCACCAAGAAGTCAAAGACACTCTACTACCATTCTTCGAAGGATGATTTATAGCTTGCAATATTTTCATTCAAAGGATTGCATTTTCATAGGGTTATGCCCAAAATTAACACCACTCACTTAGTCATTCACATTTACCTTACTTTCTAGTGAAAAAAATCATACATAATCCAATTTTCTAAGGAATTAAACCACTCTTTCATTCAATTACATTTACATATTAAACAATAACAACATATCTAGATCACTAGCATACATCAGACTTTGCAAGCTAAAAACACTTATCTGTTCAGTGAAAAGTTTAACCAGTCGAGTGACTAAGAGAGGAAGCTTTCATCCCAACTGTAGGATATGTTGCACAATGTATTCCTACAACATGCCACCCCCGTTCCAAGACATGATACCACAAGGGGACTGATTTAGCTGACTTCCAAATAAGAAAATGGTTCAAGAAGGTTACTCTCCTTCACTTCACTGGCAACACCAATTTTTTTTGTCTATATATGCTCTTTTCCATCTAGGTTTTTATGTCTATGTATGCTCTTTTCTGTGTGCTTTGTGCGACATTGGTAAATAAAAAATAGAGGGAAAATTCACATTTTTCGGGAAAGCTAATCGAGATCTAATCCTTGTTGTTTTCAAGAAGTGATTTTTTTGTGTGTGTGAATGCATGAAAATAAGTTGTTATTGAACATGCAGTCCAAGTCCATCTTCAACAACAACAACAACAACAACAATGATCCTTCTTAATACTATAACGTGTTTTACAATAGCTCACTTGGTTGAACGTTACTTTACTTAGTAAGAGGTATTGAGTTCAAGTCTTCTTTTTGTTACTTTTTCTTGAAAAGTTCATGCATTCATTGTAAAGTTCATTTCACTTAATTATAAAAGTGAATCAATATTAAATAGCTTTAAAATTTTATTTTAAGTTATTGTTTTGCATGCAACTTTTATTTATAAAATAACTTCATTGTAAAAGTGATTCCCATTTATTCTATAAAAGTGGGCCACTTCATAAGTAACTTATTGAAAAGTGAGCTTATGGGAATAGTTAGGAGGATCATCACCATGTGGATCAACTTCTACTTTCCACGTGGATCTTTGGTTACTGTTTATTCCTTTTTCAAAAGGGCATAACTTTCACATTTGAAGTTCGTTTTCAGTGTTTTTTTTTAAACAACCTATTTTTTCAGAATATTTCCATCCAAACCATAAGTTTCATATTTTTATGCATATTTTAATATGACATATCCTAGTGATATTTTTCTTACTAGTACCAACTACTTCTCATGGAAATCCCATATGGAAGATGTTTTAATAAGTAAATTATTGTACCGGATTACCTTGGGGAAAGAACTAGAACCCATTGATGATGAAAAGAAAGTCAAATGGGATAATAAGGTGACAAAGCACGTGGACTAATTAGAATTTCCATCTCTCTTTATTTAAGGTTTCACCTTCAAGGCATTGATGCTCCTGATGCAACTTTGACTAAGCTTGAAAGTGTGTTTGGTAAACACAATATTATTTGAGCTCACCTGATAGAAAATAATTTAATGAATCTAAGTCCTAATGATTTTTCTTGCATTGAAGATTATTTATGTAAGTTCAAAACACCTATAATTTTATGTATAGACTGCAAAATAGATCAGAAGGAAGATCGTTGCATCTATATCATCCTTTCTAAGCTTCTCAGTGCATATTTTATCTTTTTATCTACCTTTTATGCCACTAGAGATGCTCTAGAAAGTGCCTATAAAGATACCACTCTTGAGTATTTTTGTGATGCTTTGATTAGAGAGAAAGATAAAATTGTGCAACTTAGAGTGATTAGCACTGTAGGTACCTCCAACAAAGCCTTGGTGGTCCAAAAGAAAGATAAATCCAAGAATCCCAAGAAGCAACATCATCGCCACAACAATAATCAAAACAAGGGTCCCAAACCCTCTCAGCTAGATTTCACTCCTAATGGAGACAAAGGATAAAAATAGAAAAGTAAGAAGACTGACATGCATTGCAACTTTTGTGGGAAATATGGTTATGTGGAGTCCAAATGTTTTAAGAAGATGGAAGCTTTAGAAGCAACGATGAAGAAGAACAACATCAATATTGATTATTGTTCTTCTTATTCTCATGGACATGCACTTTCTACTTCTGGTTTCTCCTTCAAAGAAACTTCTACTTCTGATGAATGGCTTATTGATTCCAGAGCACCTTGGCATATGGCTAAGGATAAAGCCATATTTTCTGCTCTAAATGAATGTAACACCAAGAAAATATTTATTGGTGATTATAGATCTCTTAGTGTTGTAGGGTCTGGAACAATTCAGGTAGATAATTGTCATTTAAATGTGATCCAGATTATTTTCGGCACGAAATGAGAGCAGAGATATAATAAAGAAATGCACAGAGATATTGTAGATATTCAATAATATAACAAAAATGTATTGGATATGCAACCATAAACACATATATATAGTAATACACGATTTCTATTAAAGAAATAAATGTACAGAGACTGTAAAAATACAGAGTGAAAGACTCGCTAGAATGGTGGCAGCTTATCTCTGAGAAGAGATGTGACCGCTACTCGCATTCACAAGAATATGATTACAATGAGGCTCTGGAGGCATTTTTACAATAAACAGGAATTCCAAAAGTCCTAGACATCCAAAAACCTAACCCTAGGAGATGAAGCGCCAAAAGTCATGTGGGCCCCGTTTGGGTAAGTGAGTACATCAACTTCCTGGGGTCGTAACTTTTGCATACGATCTCTGTTTTAGGTGTGTGATAGCTCGTTGGAAAGGTATCATTGAGGAGATTCATTTTGTGGGATCAATCATGCCTTCAGATATAATTGAGAACCTTGATCTCGAAAAACCTTCATTTGGGCCCTCAAAATGGCCCCGGAAGTTAAAACCTACTAAAAATAGTAAATTGCCAAAATTGCCAGAAAGTTGTTTTGAGCCAGTTGGAAAAGGTGGGTGGCCACCGATCTCCACCTGGATAAATCCTCCCTCCTTAGGAAGCAATGGTCTCCATTGCATTGATTTTCCAGGGGAGAAGGAAAAGAATTTGTTGAATCTGCATCTTGGTGAGTTGCTTGTCTTGTTGGAGACATCGCGCTACTTGGTTTGTGGAAGTCTGTCACGAACCTTTTGAGGTTGAGGCTATTCAACAAGTTGGGCTACATGAGAGGATGATGTGTAGAAGACATCTTTTTTCTTTGCTGCAACCTTGTTGACTTTCTTCTGTTTGATAAAAGGTGCTTTGGGCGAGGCTGTAGTGGTTGCAATGTCCTCCTATTCTCCTTTTGAATAGATTGTGAAGAAGCTGAATTTTGCAGTATGAGATACTACCTTGCGACACTTTTTAGGTGGAACAATAGTTGGAACTACCTCTAGTATTCTGTAGAGATGACCCCCCAAAGTAACAATGACACTACGGGGTCGAGACTCATAA
>SNQJ01S0001726.1:79335-117641 GCA_010110895.2 Picea sitchensis
CAATAGTTGGAACTACCTCTAGTATTCTGTAGAGATGACCCCCCAAAGTAACAATGACACTACGGGGTCGAGACTCATAAACAACATGGCGCTTCCACATATATGGTTGGCCCAAGAGAACATCACAGACATCTAGTGGGACAACATCACATAATACCTCATCCTTGAAGGGTTGGATTCCATATGACAATCGACATTGTTGGCTAACACAAAGATCTTGTCCTTGGCGAAGCCACCCGATGTTGTATGGTTGCACGTGTGGTGTTGTCGACAATCCCAACTATTTGACGACCTCTGTTGAGATGAGGTTCTTCTGGCTTCCGCTATCAACAATAAAATGTAGCAGGGTCCCCTTCACCCACGTCTATGAATGAAAAAGGCGCTCCCCCTCTTCAGGATCTGTTGGTTCTTCTGGTTGAATTGTTGCGGTTGCAATAATAGCAGTGGGGTCTGTGTCAATGATCTGTCCTTTACCAGTATTTTCAGAATCAGATTTAGAATCAAGGTTCGGCTCCTTGTCTTTGATCTCGGCCACCAATGACTGTTTTGAGCGACATTCATCGGTGTTGTGCCAAGGGCTTTTGTGGAAATCACACTATTTTCTGGTGTCCTTCTTTGTCTTCCTGTGACCCTTCTTTTCTTATGTCTTGGACTGGTTTTCATGAGACTGTTTGTTAGGGCCTTCTTTTTCATACTTTGGTTGTTGTGGATTTGCAGACCCAAATTCCCATTTGTTCTAGTGCTTAAATTTCTGCTCAATTTTAACAGCATATCGATAAGCAACATCGAGTGATGAGATGTCCAGAAAATCCATTTCAGTCTGGATGTATCTGTGTAGAGCCCCACGATATTTTAGAACCAAATGTCACTCGGATTCTTTGATCCCAACTTGGTGCACAAGGTATGGAAGGTATTAGTGAAATCCAGAACTGCTTGGCCCCTCTCTTGCCACAGTGTGGTCCATCTCATGTACTGGTCCTCATAGTTTCCAACATGGTAATANAACCATTTTTCTAGGGCTTCTGCATCTATCTGTCCTTCAAATACAGGAATATCAAAATTAACTTGTACCTTGAAAGGCGAGGTGCCTCCAAAGTGGCCGCTTGATGAAGATGTGTCTGATGCTATTGGCAGGCATTGAAGGATGTGGGAAAAATTCTCCATCATTTCGTCCCTCTGTCGCGTGAGAGTTTTCTCAAGCAACAGATTGATAGGATCGTCTGCTCCGTCGCTTTTCTTTTCTTTCGCCATTGAGGGTTTCTTGGGTGTGTGAGAGTGATTGTCTTTAGGAGAGACAAGATCGAGACCCAACTTTCTATACTCGGACCTCGTCGGGGACATTCACTAAAAAAACGATCAAGAGCAGCATGCTCTGATACCACCGATTCAGATTATTTTCAGCACGAAATGAGAGCGGAGATATAATAAAGAAATGCACAGAGATATTGCAGATATTCAATAATATAACAGAAATGTATCGGAGATGCAACTATAAACATATATATACAGTAATACATGATTTCTATTAATGAAAGAAATGTACAAAGACTGTAAAAATACATAGTGAAAGACTCACTAGAATGGTGGCAGGTTATCTCTGAGAAGAGATGTGACCGCTACTCACATTTGAAAGAAGATGATTACAATGAGGCTCTGGAGGCCGTTTTACAATAAACAGGAATTCCAAAAGTCCTAGACATCCAAAAACCTAACCCTAGGAGATGAAGTGCCAAAAGTCACGTGGGCCCCATTTGGGTAAGTGAGTACATCAACTTCCCGGGGTCGTAACTTTTGCATACGATCTCCGTTTTAGGCGTGTGATAGATCGTTGGAAAGGTATCATCAAGGATATTCATTTTGGGGGCTCAATATTCCTTCAACTATCATTGAGAACCTATATCTCGAAAAACCTTCATTTGGGCCCTCAAAATGGCCCCAGAAGTTAAAACCTGCTAAAAATAGTAAATTGCCAAAATTGCCAGAAAGTTGTTTTGAGCCAGTTGGAAAAGGTGGGTGGCCACCGATATCCACATGGATCACAATGATGTATTATGTGTTCCAAGTATTTCATACAATATTCTATCAGTGTATCAAATCACTCTTTCAAGTGAAGGTAAAACCATAGAGTTTTTACCTCACCAAGTTGTATTCAAGGATGGAAAATATCCTAAGCATGTTCTTGCAACTAGAGTTGTTGATGATATTACCCAATTGTAAAATTTTGAAAACTTTGGGTCATCATATTTTCCATCATTTGTTTTTCTCATAGAGATGACTTGAGCAAACTTTGGCATGAGTGGTTTAGTCATCTAAACTATCAATGATTGAAAAAACTATGTAATCAACAGATGGTGATTGGTCTTCCTCTCGTTTCTTGCAGAGATGGTGTTTGTGTTGATTGTGTTCTTGAAAAACATCATTGGGAAAATTTTGACAAATGTGCTTCTTAGCATGCCTCGACCCCTCTGCAACTTGTTCACATTGAATTGTGTGGTCTGCTTTCTTCTCCTTCTTTTTCTGGGTGCAAGTATTTCTTAACTTTCATTGATGACTTCTATAGAAGCACTTGGGTTTACTTCTTAAAAATTAAGAGTGAAGTGTTTGAAAAGTTTTTTTCCTACAAGGCCCTTGTAGAAAAAAAATCTAGACATCAACTTCAAAGGTTAAGAACAGATAATGGAGGAGAATATGTAAACAATAAATTTACAAGTTATTTCATTGCACAAGGCATCCAAATGAAAAACATTGTTCCATATACACCACAACAAAATGGTGTTGCTGAGAGAAAGAATCATACATTAAAAGAAATGGATAATTGTATGATCCAATCTAAAGGATTGAGTTTTCATAAATGGGTGGAAGCCATCAATTGTGAAAATTACACGGTAAATTGTACTCCCACTAAGAATCTAAAAAATATAACACCGAAAGAAGCATGTAATAAACTTAAGCTGGATGTAAGTTACTTCTGTGTATTATGTAGTGTAGCATGGGCTCACATTCTTGAAGAGAAAATGAAATATTTACAGCCTAAAGGTGAGAAGTGTATTTTTATTGGATATTGTGAAGATGTATAAGGTTACAAACTTCTTCAACCTCATTCGAATGAAATTATTATTAGAAGAGATGTTAAATTTGATGAAAATATGTTGGCCTGCAAGCCTAATTTGGTGTTTGTTTCTTCTTCAACCTACAAGACATCTTTTATGTTTGTGCCTTATTTTGTTCCTATTATGGTTTCTTCTTCTTCTTCAGATGATGATAATGAGTATGAAAATCCACCTCTTCCTTCTCACGTTCCCCCATATGAGTCCATTGAAAATGAGCCTGAACTAGCACCATTACTTTCTAGATGGGCCCATTCAACACAAGAAGAGGTTGGTGATCTTGTCAGTGATCCTTCAAATCATCATCAGACTCATTCACAGTTCCAGTGAGCCTCTTTTCTTTTGGCTCAAGTTTTAGAGACTCATGATCCAAAAAATTTGCAGAATTTTCAAGTCATCAATATTGGGACACAATAATGAATGAAGAGTATCGCTCTTTAATGGAGAACGATACTTGGGATATTGTACCTTTTTCGAAAGAAAGAAAACTTGTCAGATGTAAATGGGTGTTCAAAACTAAGTATGCATCAGATGGAAGTGTTGAATGAAACAAGGCCCAATTAGTTGCCAAAGGGTTCTCTCATGTTGAAGGCATTGAATATAATGAAAAATTCCCCCCCGTCACCAAAATGAATTCCATCCACCTTATTTTAGCCCTTCCAACCTCACATAAATGGGAGGTCCACCAGATGGCTTTCAAATCCTCCATCTTCCATGGGGATTTGCAAGAAGAAATATACATGGAACAACCTCTTGGATATGTCCAAACTAACTCTAGCCTTATTTGTCACCTTAAGAAATTTCTTTATGGTCTTAAGAAAGATCTTCAATATTGGTATGCCAAAATGGACAACTTTCTTCTTCACACTGAATTTTCTAGATGCCATTATGATCTTATTTTGTATACCAAGAATGTAGGAAGCCATCTCATACTCTGTGTTCTTTATGTTGATGATCTTATCTTCATTGGTAGTGACCCTAAAATTTTAAAGTATGTGAAAACTATCCTTAAGAATAAATTTGAAATGATCGACTTAGGCTATTTGTGTTATTTCCTTGGACTCCAAGTATTACAAACCAATGAATGAATGTTTCTTTCCCAGTCTAAGTATCCTTGTGACCTTCTTGATCACTTTCACATGGATGATTCTAAACCATCCCCTTTTCCCTTCCATTCCAGAGTCAAACTTGTTGCAACTTGTACTTCTCTTAAAGTTGATGCCACTTTGTATTGTCAGTTAGTTGGTATAATATTATATTTGACTCATACCCATCCTGATATTTCCTTTGTTCTTGGCCTTGTTTCCTGGTATATGCAAACACCCCATGAAATCCATTGGAAAGAAACTAAAATGATACTTTGGTGTGTTCAAGGTACAGTTTAGTTCAGGATACATTCCATCTCAAGGGGGATTCCTTTTTTGGTTGGCTTCACTTATTCATAATGGGCCGATGACCCTGATGATCAAAAGTCTACTACAATTTGTGTTTTCATTCTTGGTTCAGGACCTATCATTTGAGCCTATAAAAAACAATAGGATATTGCTCTTTCTTTAGAATAAGTAGAGTGTCGAGCAATAGTTAATAAAAGTCAAGAATACTTGTGGCTTTGATGTATCCTTCCAAAGTTTGGCTTTTAGCAGCAGCATCTGACAACCCTTTGGTGCGACAATCATAATTCCATCAAGTTCACCAAAGATCTAGTTCAACATCATTGCAACAAACACATTGAGTTACACATGCACTTCATCAGAAAAATCATTAGTGATTGAGTTATTGAAGTGTTATTTTTCCCTATAGAATATCAAGTTGGAGACATTTTCACAAATTCTCTTACAGAAGAAATTTTTTCCAAACTTCGATCTATGTTAGGAGTTTAAGAAGTTTTCATTAAGGGAGGATAGGCTCGAATGCATCCTTCCTTCTCCTATTGTGTCACCTTTGTAAATCCTTCAATCCTATACCAAGTTGATCTTAAGGGGGGGTGTTATGATATTTAGATACTTAGGATTTATTTAAGATAAACTTGGTCTAATGCATCGTTAGGTAAAATTTTGTTTCTTTAGTATGCATTTGTAGTTAGGAAATTCGACGGTCATGATATATTCCCGAGATAGAGTGATTCGACAACTGATATTCTCCTCGATCTTAATGGTTACATTGATATGTGGCTTAGCACTTGATTGGTCCATGATATTTATTTAAAGAGCATGGATGATCATTTGTTGATGATAAATTGTGAGAAATACTCTTGTAAATCTCTCTGTAAAATTGTCTTTTGCATTAATAAATTGCTCCAAGTGGCCACGTTGGATGGGGCCATGGATGTTTCCCCACGAGGAATTTCCACATAAAAAATTGGTGTGTTGATCTTTGATTTGTTTTTGTGAGTGGTTACTGAAGGTGTTCATCCTATATTAGAATACCTGTGTTGTCAAACATACTTAACCAATACTTTATTTTAGTTGGCATTCACAAACAAAATATTGTACTTTCCTTTGTATGTATTGATGATTAAGAAATTATCATTCTTAACCACATGGTATTGGTTGGATTTCCTCATGATGATAACATCCCTCAAATAAAATTAAGGGACCATAAACACTACACCATAAACATTAAGCAATACTACATCCACCTCTACTTCATCATTGTAACTGAAGTCAATATAAAATACAATTTTTAATTCCTTGGTGACCTTGATTCCCACATCCTTGTTCACCCAACCCAATGGGTATAGATGTATATGGGAATACACCTCCAATCCAAGTATCTTTACCGAATCCTATGAAATGTGGATAGTTTGTGATCTATAATTTAATAGAGCATCCACTTTAGTCCTCTTCAAACAAATATTTATGTGAAAGAAATTGGCGTATCGTTTTGTTCATTGTCTCATAGGTTGCACATGTTCACATCCTTGTGCATTGTGGCACAAGTAATCTTATCATCAATGCTAAAATTATTTCAATCACTTTCCTTGAATCCATGCTTAACACCTTCTTCTTCTTTGACTCCTTTTCATTCTTTCTCTTTGGTCCTAGTTATAAATGAAGTTTCCAACATTTTTCATTGGTGTGACTATCAATATATGCTCAAAGTGTTTGTTAGGGCCTTTACACAAATTTGTTACATTTGTTGTCTTCTTGTTCCCTCCTTTTATCCATCTTAATGTATAGTGTTTTCACACAACCATCATTAATGGTTTTGGACTTGAAGAGCATTATCTCCATATATGGTTGTGCAAACCTCCCCAATATTTGGGAACCAAAATTTAATGGTACATTTTTATACACCTCTACCCTTATTTCTGTAAATAATAATGCTACTAATAAATCATATGTTCTTCTTCATATCTAATAAGATTAAATTAAAATTTAATAAAATCTTTGAACACCTCCTTCAAAATGTGGTTCGTTCATTCTCTAGTCTTAAGAAACTAGTATAACTTTCCCACCCAATTAAGAGATACCCTTCCCATTTTAAAAATGAAGTCCTTGATTTTTCTCTATTATGAAGAGGAGGAGAAAAGGTATAAAGGTGGTAATGTTATACATTTGAATAAAACATAATGAAACTATAATCCCATCGTAAAATATTTATATATTAATTCTTTGAACTAAGTATAACACGAACTTAATGGAATTTAACATTATTTACAAATTGACTTATGCCATTTTTGAACACAATAATTGAGAACCATGACATCAATGTTTACAAAAAGTAAATAAAATATTAACAAACCATCACAAGGAAGATTTCTTCTTCTTCATAAATTTTCATTTTCTTTTCACAATTTAGGGTTGGGGAGAGTGTCTTAGTCTCCATATATGATTGTGCAAATATCCACAATATTTGGCAACCACATCTAAGATTTTAGAGAGATTCAACATCCAAAATTTGAGGATATATTCTTGCACACCTCTAACATTGTTTATGTCAATAATAATGTTGCTAATAGATCATTTGTTCTTCTTCGTATATAATAATATTATATTAAGATTTATAAAGAATTATAGGTGTTTTGAAAAACAAGTGAAGAACAACCAACAAAGATAGAGAAGGAAAAGCCAAAAAATTAGTACTATAAAAGGTAGAAGAGAGTGAGTTCAAATATGTAGATGTCACAACTTAATCGATGAGATTTATGAAGAATAAAAGAGGTGTAAGCAAACATTATCCCCCACCTAAAATTTCTTCTCCATTCTAAGTTGATCATGCCTTGGCTTATATCTATATTGAGACTCATTAAGTCTTTCATGTACTTGTAAATTAACTTATCGTATGCACTCTATAAAATTAATTTACAAAGCATCACTTGAGGTTGGTTCCTTCTTTCCTTCATGTTTCCCATACATAACATCAAAATGAGAAAGATGAAAACGATAATAGGTCTTGAATAGCTATCACATGTAGAAGCATTTACAACTCAATTGTAGAAATGTTGAATGTAGATAAAGATATCATCCCAGATACATTATGAAAAATGAATTAATAAAAGGGCACAATGAGTAACTATTAATCTCATTAAATTAGCCAGTGCATTGCAAACTCCAAAATGTCATGTCCCCACAGTGTGCCTACCTGAATCTTGTGATCATGCACCTCTTGAGAGCATGTGGCACCGCGATGTTTCTCACTTGGTTTCTTGGAAACACCAAGGATACTTTGTCCAAACTACACCTCTTCACCTATCACATACCCATACTCCTTTCTAGGCTACCAGTGAGTCACACTCCTACTCTAGTGCAATATTGTATACTTAGAAATTCGTTAACTACTTTAAAACTTAGTCATATTTAAGAATACATCCACGAGAAACCAAGATAACTATGGAACAGATAAAAGACAAACACAGATATAGTGTAGGTGGCATGAACCATGTGTAACACCTGTCTAAGCCTTTGTTATTGTGAAACAATTACAACATGAGCACTATTGGCTTGGTTTACAGTGGAGCAAAGTCAAACGACTTGCATCACCTCACAAAGAATCTCCATAAGACCCATCCCTGCAGCCACTTGAAGTGCACCTCAAATGCTCCCCCAACCACAAAATTGTTGTCTCTTTATTTCCATGGAATATGTCTCTTTCTTTCTGTAGACTTCACCGATTTCAGTTCTACTTCACACATGCCTCCAATAGACCCACATTTCCAAACTTAGCCAAAATTGGCCCAAGATAATCTCTCCCATCTCAATCCAATAAATCCACCTCAAGGAAGCACAAGTACTCCTAGAGTAGAGTGACTTGGCTCCTTGAGGGAGCTTTCCCTCTTCATATGCCTCAGAACCACATTGCTCTCTTGCTCTCCTTATCTTGCTAAAAAAATTCTTTTTTGTTTGTTCACCCTTGTTCTCTTATAGGATATCCAAAGGTCACCATCATGAAACATTGTGTCCTTTAGGGGTGTCACACCTCTTCATGAACCCATGTCCAAATGAATCGTCATGCCCCTTCATAGGCATGGTCACCCAAATGAATCATCGTGCCCCTTCACGGACCTAATCATCTAAACAAATCCATGCCCTTGTCAACTATCGTGTCCCTTGGGACTGATACAACCAACCTTGGTGCACTCCTAATGATGATGTACCCCAATCTCTTGTCCACTTCATACTTTGACAAGCCCCTTGACATTTGTTATGACAGGCACTACAACTCTCCATTTTACCTTCTATTTTGATACTTCCCTAAAAAATGGAGCCTCCTTATTATTATGAGCTCAAGAGAAAGCTTCATAAGTCCCTTCATCATTCAAAATAATCTTCTAGTAATGCATGTCTCACTTGAAAAAAAAAACAAGAACTTAGTGTGAAATCTAAATTTGAGTCAACAAAGTTACTTTCAACTTCTCTGAGTAGTTCAGATGAGTTACTTCAAACTCCTCCGAGTAGTTCAGAGAAGTTACTTCAAACTACTTCGAATAGGTCATAGAAGTTCCTTTCGGTCATTATGATACACGACATTACTGCTAAAGTTGAGGAAAACTCCTCCCATCATATTGGAGGAGTTACTTCTAACTCCTCTGATATGTTCAGAGGAGTTACCTTTAACTCTTTCGAACAGTTCGACAAACTTGTTATTAATGCTTCCGACCTAACCTACCCAACTACCACATTAAATGATATTAATTAAACCATGAGGCTATATATGAAATGTGGTTGAGACTATTGTTATTCTACCACTTGCAATTGAAAAAGTAAATGGAGGAAAAAGGCACCAAGTTGAACACCATTCGAACCCCCCCTTATCCTTTTCAAACACGGGGCAACATAAGATGGGTAAGGTTACCTCTCTCTCTCTCCTTTTATTTAAGATAGGGTTAGGTTTTGTTTTTGTTTTGTTTTTTCTTGCACCTTTTATCTAGACTGTAACTCTCCCTTTCAGGCCATTAGTCACTTCACCCTTAATAGTCCCTTCTCATTTTTTACAAGTCTTGGACTGGTTCTCAATATACCCCTGGCTATGGAGTATACAAATAATCTCCCCTTTCCCCCTTCTTAAACCATGATTGACTTATTACTATTATATTTCTTAACCATTGTAGTCCCCTCCAAAATCTCCTAAGGCACAGATGCTTGACCTAAGTGAGCCTAAAACGTTCCCTCGTCCTCCTCTATGTTGGTCGTATTGTTACCCTCCTTTCTATGTGTTCGTGGGAATTCTTAATTTGGAAACTCGTTTAGTAAATATTTGAGAAGATCAAAGAACTTACTACTAACTTCTATGATATACTCAGAAGAGTTGACATTAACTCTTCTGCACATTTTTCAGAATAATTGGAAACAACTCCTCCAATTGTATCGGAGGAGTTACTTTTAACTCCTCCGATATGATTGGAGGAGTTCCTGGTAAGTACTCCGAACACCTCAACATAATGACTAACCCTTCCAAATACATATCGAACAAGTTACTAAAAAATTCTCTGATGTGCTTGGAAGTGTTGTTACTAACCCCTTTGATATGCTTGGAGGAGTTGTTAATAACTCCTTTGATCTGCATTAAGAAAGTTTTATCTTGCTCCGATTTTTCTTTTCCAGGATGATGCTCAAGATTTTCACCCCAAAATCTCACTGAGCATTGTTTATTATTTGGCTTGAAATTTACGAGAAGCATCTTGCCATGACTTGTTTCCATTAATTATTATAATTGTTCGATTATTTAACTGTTTCCAAATAACATGTTCTAAATTTATCATGTCTGCAGATTCATACATGTCACCATGAAAGAAGACAATGATGAAACCAAAAGGGGTTGATCCATTTGGTAGCTCCTAGTAGACAGTAGAGACAAAAAGTGTTGGGACCGTATACAATAATACGTCGAGACTTCTAGACAAGGATGGAGAAAATTTAAAATGGGGAGAAGTATACTATATGTCTAAGAAATCAAAATTCTCAGTGGAGGCAGAGGAACCAAATGAGCTTCAGGTGTTTAGGAACATCAAAAAATTGAGAATTTTCATAGCAGCAACACACCCAACAAGTTTTCCTTGTGCAGACACCATTTCTTGGATTTTGAAAAATACAGACATAGATAGCAAGTATGTATTTAATGCAAGAAAAGAGATTATAGCTTCGTTCAAGACTGATGATTTAGCTAAGTGTTACCATATTGAGTCTGGAAACAATAATCTAGATGGTCAACTCCTCGGGGATTTGGATCTCACACCAAGGAATTTATTCCTGACATGGTATAAAGCAGACAAATAGTTCAAATATTAGCCCAAGAGTCGATACCCCATAACCAATATAACAAGACCCTACCAATATATGGTATCCATGTTGTACAGGTTATATGGGGAACCGGATGAAATCCACTTTACCTTGTCATAAATGCCCCTAATTTATTTTTGTGTAGATGTAGGAGACTCATTCAACTGGCCAGACATATTGTCTCAGAATCTCAAATATGCTATTTCCATAGTTACACAAGCAAAACCAGGAAGCTTCCCCAGTTTCCATATGTCTTCATATATTTTGGATATAATTTGCATCGCTCACAAGTACCCAAACATGGGATGGATTTGGTTTCCTGCCGATGCCTCCATCCCCATCTACTACAAGGTGCTTTGGGAGTAGAAATATAGAACAAATTATCAAAGAATCGGTGAACACTTCTTTGGCCCGCTATACGAGTTTATTTTTTGCACCTCCCCACCTTGTATGAACGACAAGGCCATAGAAGTTATAAGAAGCATTGGGGACTTGTATTTAATGGAACATGGTGCATATATAAGGATATACAGTGTAATGAAACCACCCCATCTACTTCCTCAGTTCGTCCCTAACAAGCTTCTGCTCCAGGAAGTAAAATATCAAATCATCATACATGGGGTTGAAGGAATGTTATATAGATCAAATAAAATCATTTTGCCTCCTCTATCTCTTTACATTGGAAACTACTTCTTTGAAAACACCAAACAATCCCAGGTGAAAGTAGAGATCTTTCTTTCCTATCATTTTGGAGAGGAAAGATTCAGGGGACATGATCCAAAGAACATCATCAAAGAGCATTTTCATAACATGAGACTCCCTTACAAGTACACCACTGTATTTTGGGAAGAAGAAGGAGTACATCAAAATACCAGGACTTATGATGAGGTCATTTTCAATAGTTGGGGTTAGCCAAAAGGTAGAATCATGGAAGAAGAAGCTGCAAGAGAGGCATCCAGAAAAGATGCCGAGAGATATGAAGCTGAAAGATCTCCCCCCATCTCTATCTCAACTCATTCAGGTTTCGCAGAAGAGGATGAAGAGGCACCAACAAATAAAAAGAGAAGAGACAAAGAGAAGGTACTAAAGAGGAGGAATGATGCTAAAAAGAAACAAAAATTAGAAGATAACAAAGAAAAGGATAGGGAAGAAAATGAAGCAAAATAAAAAGAGGAGGCCAAAGCGAAATATGTTGCTACAAAAAGAAAAAATAAAAAAAAAGAGTTAGTTGAAGCGACAAGAATAGCAACATAATTAGAAAAAAAGGAAGAAGTGGATAAAACTGCTGAAGAAGAAATGAAGAAGAATAATGGATATAATAGAGAGGGTGACACACACCAGATGGAATTAGATGTCTCTAGAAAATCCACCACATGCACGGGAGTAGAAACAAGGAGAAATGGTTTAGGTCTTAGGCCCTAGGAACCTTTTTGGTCAACCAAAATATTGTATCTAAGTAGTTTCACATATGCTAGTAAAACCAACCAAATCGTGCAAGAAAGAGTAAAAAATGTTCCAGCAATAGAAGGAGCTCCTTTGCCAGTAGTGGCTCAGGTCCTCGTCATGAGAGATGTCAGGGAATACCCCGTGGAAAAAACTAGGGTAGGATTTGCATTCATGGATGTGACTTTGGGTAATATATAGAGGCTATGCTAGCATGAAGAAGAAAAGGAAATGAATATCAAAGAGCTAGAAGGGAGGCTCCAACAAGTTAAGATTGATGAAATGAGTCTTCTCAATTTTAAAACCAGTGTAGAAAAAGTGAGGAATGATTTGGAAGGTGCCATAATTGATATGTATGCCAACCTACATCTCTTCCAAAATGTGGTTGCAACAATTATTGAAAAAATGACCAGATAGAAATGCAGTTCACACGATACAACACTATCCAGGAAGGTATAGTAGACATTGATACATGGATAGTGGAGAATCTTGATGTGCCCCTAGAACTATATAGACCTTCAAAATCAGCAAGGAATACATACCTATATGCTTTAGATCATTTCCAGCAGGTAGGGAAAAGGGAAGACAAAGAAGTAACCAAGGCAATGGGAATCTATTCAAGGACTCACAACACTGCTCAAGAGTTGCTAAGGAATGGTTGTCTCTCAAGAATAGATGAACTTGGAAGAATTTGGTCACAAAAGAGTTAGTGAATGCAGTCCAGGAAAGCACGAGTCGAAGGAGACAAAGTTTGATGCTCGAAGGAGACAAATAGTCGAAGCATCAACCTTTGTCTCTATCGATCTTATTGACCAGTATCTACTACAACTGGTGAAGCTTCACACTATGATACATGATTATATGACGAGGCTGGAGAAAGATATTAGTTACCTTGATTATATCATCACCATGATCAAAGAAAAACTAGAAAAACTACCTTATAGGAATATTCTGTCACTGTATAACCATTTGGAAGTCTGAACATCCTATCTCCGGAGAAAACATTCATAGGGAAAGGAAAAAAAACTATTTTCCTTTCATCCTTTTCCTAACTACCTCAAATTTCATCATTTTTCTCCACTTATCATGAGAAAAGGGAATGTGAACAGTTTTGTAACTTCCTCTTCAAGAAGAAGGCTGAAAGACAACTAGGAGTGACTACTCTTTGTATAAATTAGACCAGATAATCCTTTAATAAGGATTTTTTTTGGGCTTTTCAAGCATTGTATAGACCAAAGAACTTTTTCAAGAACTTATATGTTGTTAATGAATATTGAGAAGCCCTCAGGGGCACCATGTTATAGAAGGAATTCTGGATTGGAAACTGATCAAAGGTTTGAACTATTTCAAGTGAAGATATTTGATGTTTCTATGGACTGTTAGAATGCTCTGTTTGTTATAGACTAATTCTTATACAATCTCTTATATTATGTAGTTATTGATATTCCTTTGAATATTTCAATGTCTTGAGTTTTGTGAGTTATTACAATATATGTTGTTTTGATCTAGACTAATATGATTACACACGTATGTATGTTATTGCTTCCAATCTTTCTCTTTTTACATAGCTAATTGTATTAAAGTTGTTTAAAATTTTGGTTGTAGTATAACTCACCGATTACTTTAGTATTTCTCCTAGATAGGATAGTTTAGAATAGATTAGTGACAGATTAGTTGTATTTACATACATGGTATTCATCTACATCTTTATATTGCACCCACCCACTTCATCAGTACATCGGACCATAACTGGTAAGAAAACCAAAAGGTAGCAATAAATGGCAGCCGAGCCAAATTCTGGATGGGACTCCTAATCCAAATGGTGAATATTCTAATTGGGATTGTGTACCGGGGAGTACCCCTTGTTGTTTTTGGGTGAATTTGAACCCGTAAAAAACATGTTTTCATGCCCAAGGTGTCCAGTTTCCCAACTTGGGTGCCGTAAAAACCCCCAGTTTTGTCTCCTTGAGGACTTGGGTGGAGGTCTCCATGCCCATCTAGTCGAAGATGTTACATCCTCCCCCACCTCAAGTCATTTTCATCCCCAAAAACATTCAAAAATGTTCTAATCTCCAAGTCTTCACCCAAACTCATGCATCTACTTCAACTAAATCTAATAAAAACTACAAGTTTCGTGCTAACAGGAAACCCCAAATTCCTTCAAAAAAGAAAACCCAAGTTTTTCTACGAAGTGGAAACCCCATGTTTCCACAAACTGAACTGTATTGTACCCAACTTCACATGATTTGTTGTATGAGTCAATGTGGTCACTTCACCCAACTCCAAGGATGAAAGTCACTTGACTCTGTTTCACTCTCTCATTGTGATGTTGTTGCCTTGTTGTTGTTTGTTTTCATTGTTGTTGTCACTTCCTACAACAGTTGATCGTTTCTCACATCACTTCATAATTTCACCTAAATGTTGAAATTTTGTGCTCTTTCTAATGCTCTCATACTTCAACCAACTTTTCCATGTCTTCGCATATTGAATTCTCGTATGCCTTGGACTGATTGGGTAGTTGTTCAAACCGTCATGTGCAACTCATGAGAATGCACTTCCTCATGCCCAAACTTAGTATTTTTTGTTGCATCTCTGTCACTCTATCCAACTCCAAAGACTAAGGAAAGTGTCCATCCTTGCCTCAATGCTACAACCATCATTTGATGTTTATCAAGGATATCCTCCATAATGTATAAGTGTTGCACATTGAACTTATTGGTGTATTCATACTGTTGACCCCCTTGTCATGTTGTTGTTCTCACCCAAGTCGTGAACTAGTCAAATGAATGGTCCAACCTTAACACTCCCTAAGAATGCACACCCTATTGCGGGAAATTACTCCCTATGGTATTTGGGTCACAACCACATATCAAAACCAGTGGAAACTTTTCTCAAACTATGATTAAACAATCAATCATGAAAAAGTACTATGATAACTAAATTTCAGGAAAAGGGAAAAAGAGTGCACCTGGAATCCTACGTTTGGAGTAGATCCCACTTGATGTCCTTCGCTATGGAATTCCTTCTCAACAACCTTATGAAATACCTACAGATAAAGAAATGCGGAACTACAAGAAACCAGTTATCCGCTAACTAACTAATTGCAAACAATTTAGATTCAATGTTAGATTCAAAATAGCATACATATAATATAATCAAAATCATGAATAACACAAAGAATTAGATGAGAATGAGAGTTCTTTTATTGATGATAGAAAAAGGGATTGGTTACAACCTGTAACTGATGCAACACTATCCTGGAACTAGGCTCCAAGTTCCTCCACCCAAGGCTAAAAATGTATAGGAGTACCTCCAACACCACTCTGCACTCTAGCAGGTCCAAGGGAGACAAAGGGGTTCTTCCTGACAAGATAAGGTGAATGCAAATTTTGGAAACAAGGGTTTATAGGGAGAGGGGACAATCTCAAACACTAGGGAAATAGGCAACTTGCAAGATAATATTCAAAAGGCCAACATAATGGTGCATTTCTTATCCATCTTTTGGCTCTCTTTTTATTCCACCCCAAGACTCTCTTTTATACTCCATTTTGATGGGTGGAGTCATTATATACAGGATTTAGGAAGTTAAGGGACATAAAAACTTGTAAACTCCACCTGAAATATCAAGATTATATTTTTTAAGCCAAAATTAACATGTACGTGGGTTGCTAACAATGAACTTGCAGACATATGCAAGTTACTTTAAGGAAAGTCATGTACACTTTGATAAAATGGGTTTTTAAATAAGATTTTGAGGAGGAAAAAGGTGACTTAAGTCATACAAGTATGGAAGGGGATGTAATATAGGCCAATGAGTCATCGTATGCATGTGTATTGGATAATGACACTATAACATATGCCCCCTAATGTGTGAGGTCAAAAGGGCGACTGATGGCCTAAATACATTGCAAAAGTCATGATATAATGTAGGGGCCATTGGGTAGGAGTAGTTGAATACTAGTCCTAGAATAATACCTACAATAGAAACAAGTAAGATACTCTCTTCCCAAGTTGTGCATTCCCATGCTTGAGTATGATGTAAGCATGGCCACCAATCAAATACATTGTGGATCCATGAATGATATAAATATAACTGATGTCCATGACCATTAAAATTATAAACAATGGATCCACGTGATATATAGTAGTAGCAATCATGGCCACAAGAAAATACACAATGGATCCATGCAAAAATGTAGATCATAGAGATGAATGGATACACAGTGGAGTTATGTCTTAGGATAAAATCAAAGGATATTTAGAGCCTATTGTATATGGGTACATGATGCACTGACAACAGTGCATATATAAGAGGAGGGGATTGTAATATCCCTAGGCCGAGTGAACAAATTGATCCTCTGCAAGTACCAATGTCTAAGTGTGGTACAATCAATATAAGTTGGGTAGGAGCACAAAAGCAGTGATGCTCGTAGTTCACCCAAAGTCTTCAACACTATCTACCATGGTACGAGTCTACACTATGTGAATAAAGGTGTTGAATTCAAGCACATTGAGACACCATTTGATTACCGGTCATTGATGTATACCATTAATAAATACAAGACAACCCACCGATGATGATAATGGGTGTCACGGTACCTAGTAAAATATAACAAGTGTGAATAAAGGAGTTGATGTCAAACACCTAATATAATATATCGATCAGGGGACATTGGTGTATTCCCACTATCAATAGCGAGGGAACGTGTCATTGATGACTACAAGCCCCAAGGTACTAATAAAGACTTTAGATTCATGTCCTAGAGAAATATGTGTTGAAGTCTATAGGAAAATATTTGTTGGGAGGAAGGCATTAAGGCATCCTCCATCATTCAACACGAGGGGTGGCAGAAGGCCAAACATTTGGAAGGATTTAGACAAAAAAATATTGTAAGGACCACACTAAGGTATGACTCTAGCACACACCAGATGGAATAACACATGTCAGAGACTCTCTCTCGATAGTAGCCAATAATGAAGACTACCAACAAAGATGAGAAATCCATCAATGGGGTCAAATGTAAACCAAGGTACCACATGAATTGCTATGTGTGATGATTGTTGTTGATGTTGAACACAAGGGAAATCACTCAGTCAACAATCAATGATGGTTTTTCATCTGTTGAGTGCAAGGTCACCTATCAATAAAGGAAATAGGCCTAGAGTGCAACTTCAGTTCATAGTCTTAGATAAATGAGTCATAGTCGACAAGAGAAAACCCTCCAACAATAAGTCAATTGGGACCTTCTATACTAGCATGAGTGGGATACAAAGATACTTGAGAATCTAAGAAATATTTGACTGACACAGGAAGACCAACTTGGAAAGACAAGGTTTTTTCTGAATGGCCGACATAAGATGACTTCCCTTGAATAGAGACACAACACAAAATGTGACTCAGGCAGCATGGACTCTCCCATTATGAGAGGTACTTGGCTCAATTTTTTGCTACTCTTGGGAATTTTTTCTCTATTTTTCATTTGTCATGGTTTACTTTGCTATTGGTGGAAGGAAGTGGTGTGCTACCCCTTGTGGAGTGTTTCTCTTGCATATTGGTGGATAACTCTTGGTAAAGTGGAAGTTTCTCTTGTTAATTATTGCTCTAGCTGAAGGGTTTTATCTTGTTATGGTCTCTTTTTCTTGGTTGCAAGGTTAACTAGTTGAATTTCTTGGGGAGTATAAGTGCATACAACCCCACTAAGCTCATCAATATTTGTCTTGGAAATCATTTGTTTCCTAATGTAGTGCTAGTAGAAGTAAAAGGGATTACACCCTCCTAGCACTTTCTAGTTAGCTTTAATTTCCTTAGGGAGTAAGAGGGTTAACACCCCCAAGGAAGTAGTATATTTAACTCTTTCTTTGAATCCATAACCCAATAGTTAAATCACTAATCATTTTCAATTTGCATTGGAGAAGCAAAATTGTTGCATTGGGATACGTGGAAAGATGAGATAATCAAAATGCTTAAATTGCAATATCTTCTTGATGTTCTAGGCTTTTAATAGCCACTAGGGCATTATAATTGGATAAGTATTTCTTGCTTCTATTATAAAATTTTATCTACAATCATTAGGGCTTCAGAAACCCTAAAACACTTTCATTTATAACTTGTTATTCAACCATGGAAAGTTGTTAAAAGTTTTCCATAGTAATCTACTAAGACTAGTGCACCTTTTGGGTGGATTATTGGAACGTTTTGAATATTGATTTATATGTTGTAATAACTTGTTTGTTACAGTCATAAGTCTGATAATTACTTCTTCAGAACTTGTTTACAACAACCTTACATTGTTTCTAAAATTTCATGCTATCTTCTTAAGCTAAACTAGTCATTTTCTAGCTTATCTCTTGTACATTTTGTTAAGCTTTAAGAAACTATATTTTGCAACTATCATTGTCATTTTGTTGCGGATATACATCATTTTTTACTGATGCAATTAGTGACAACAAGCCTAAATTTCTTGTCCACCTAATATTATACATATATAATGGGTTTGTTCTTGTGTCTCGGGTAGGTACATCATTCTTTGCAGGTGTTCTTATCTCTTGGAAACCATTGGCTACAAACAAGAATCTTCCCCAATACTTTCCACATCTTCTATATTGAACTATAGGGGGGTTATCCTTCATTCTATCATCTCTAAAGTGATGGGAATACCTACCTAAGGTGACAATGGGCAGGTGTTATCAAAGTTGTCTCCATTTTGTGGTTGGTTCAGGGATTTTCCCAACCTGCAACTTGTGCAATAAAACTTCTCTCAAGTCATTTTAATTGGCCCTTTCCTTCTTCAAGGGTCAACTACCAACATTCACTAACTATTCAAACCACCCCTGCAACTCATTTTATTGGTCACATGGATCTTCAAAGGTATTGTACACTGAAGATATGAGGTTATTCTTAACAAACATAAGTAATATTGTTAGACAATCTTCTTGTTTTCTTCACAAATGCACTTCATATTCCTTCAAATTCAACCATTCAATTACCCCTGCCTGTTCAACTTCCTCTAGTATACCATGGACAATATTGTAAGGGATGTTCCTTCTCATTCAATGGTTTGGTGTTTTTATTAAATTAAACATAGTCACATGTTTCAAAACACAATCATGTAATCTTAACATCATTATAGTATCACGGGAAAACAAGGTGTTATATTCCCCTCCCCCTTAGAGAAACACCGTCCTTGGTGTTTAAAAAACAATATATATATATACAGTAAATAAAAATGGGTATGCTGATTTCATGGCATATTCCAACTCCCATGTAGCTTCATTAACTCAAAAGTGCTTCCATTGCAACTTGACATGGATGTTGGCTCGGTTCCAGAGTATTGTTTCTTTCTTGTCCAGGATGCATTGAGGTTCGAGTTGGAATTATCCTTCTGGTTCCACATTTATTATAGTCCAATAAATAACATGATTAGAATCATGGACATATTTCTTTAACACAAACACATCGAATACATTATGAACTCTAACAATAGGTGGTAAGGCAAGTCTGTATGCCACTGGTCCTATCCTTTCTATGATTTCAAATGGTCCATAGTATCGGGGAGCCAACTTAGCACACATCCCCATTCACATGGAACTTCTTTTGTGTTTTATGCATAAGTACACATGGTCTCCCTGTTACGAGGAAAATCACTCTATGGAATGGGGTAAACCACAATAGATAGAGATGACTACAGAAATCAACTCTAATCTCAAGTATGATATATAAAAAAATATGCTAGCAAGACAAGATAAAGATCCTAACTCATCCAAACATTCGATGAAGTCCACCGTTTAGCTCTTGAATCAAAGAAATACATCTACAACTTGTCCTCAACAACCAAGATACACAAGCATATGGTGATAACATATAAATTTAGCAAATATAATAGCATAATCCATCAATAGTAAGACATTAATTGGACAAGAAAATAGTATTTCTATTAAAATGTAATCAACATACGTGTATGGATGACAAACTTTCATGTCGGCATGTTCAAAACCGAGAAAATAAGTCCCTTCCAGTTGGGCCTCCACCAAAGGAAAGCTCATATAAGAGAGACAATGAGGTTCTCCATCAAATAGGGAAGAGCTTCGAGGCTGAAAAAATGTGTTCAGACTTAAAAGGACAAAGGGATGCAGACTCAATGTGAAGTGAATAATTTCTCTAGAGAAACTTTTCTCTCAAAGTTGAATTCTTCTCCTCTTTCCATAACTTGGATATGGCTCATTTATAGCCTTCAAATGGAATTGAAGGGCCGATTCAAAGAATTTCCAATATATGGAAGCTCAAGGATCATGGATCCCATGACGTGACATGGAAACCCGACACCATTTTTTAATTTTGGGCAAAAAACCCAATGTACGCGGGCTGTAATTGTGCAACCTATGTATACACATGTTGTATAGATGTTAGGTCATGTATATGTGGAAAAATACAATTTTTATCTCTGGGAACTGCAAAAAGGGACTTCAAGTCTACATAGGGAAATGGAAAAGGCCTTTTGAGCAAGTTTCATGGGGTGAGGCAAATCTTGTTATAACAGATGCCCCCTAATGTGTGAGGTCAGAGGAGTATATGCGATGGCCGAAATACATTATAATTCCCAGAAGTGGAGTAATGGAGACCCAGTTGGAGGAAGTAGTTTCTCATAAGAATATTACATTCCAAAATGAAATTGTACACATGGATGCCAATTTGAATTACACTGTAGATCCATGTAGAAATATACCAAATAGTTGTTCATGGACATGAATAGGCAATATAAAATTAGATACATGCCATAGGCTATCATAGTCACGAATAAGGCCTAGTGAAAACTAGTCTCAAAATCAATTTGAAGATGTCTATATACAATGGAGTACAATCTAATCTCCCATGATCATTGAAGTCATATAGGTACTGGTCCAATGAATGATAGCAACAACTCAGGAAAGTTGTGACTATGAACTAATGCCTTCAAGTCTTCTACATGATCCACCAAAGGTGCAAGTATACATCTTGTGAATAAAGGAGTTGAGGTCAAACACAATGAGACTTTGTTTGACTATCAGTTATTAAGGTATACCATTAACAAATGCAAGACAACCTATCGATAATGAAAGTAGGTATCAAGGCACTAAGTACATTCTTACAAGTGTGAATAAAGGTGTTGAGTTTGAACACTTGAAGAATCCATTGATTAGAAGACATTGATGTATTCCCAACCATCGATGGCGAGAGAACCTACCATTGGTGGCTACAAGCCTCTAGGTACTCATAGGACTCTAGGTCTCATTTCCATAATAGATGGGTTGAATTCGATGGAAGGAGACTCACTGAAAGGAGAGCATTAAGGCATCTCTCATCAGTCAGCATGAGGTATAAATCAATATATTGATGATTTGAAGGAACTCGAACGAAGAACATGTGCACGAATCAAAGACCCTGTGCCTCTTTCGCATGCACCAGATGCAAGCAGTGCACGAAAAAGTCCCTCTGAATAACATCCAATGAGGAAAACTGTCGACAAAGGTGAGGAAACCACCAATAAGGCTAATGGAATCCAACACACTACACAAATCCCAATGTGTGAATAGATTTATTTCTGTCGAACATAAGAGAAACCCCCTAGTCAACGACCGATGAGGAGATGTCGACTGTTGGGTTCAAGGTTACCTACCCATAAGGAAAGTAGGACCAGGGTGCATGGTAGGACTATAGTTTCATGTAATTCTAAGACATACTGAGGGTATGGCTGACATGCAAAGTCAAGAGTTTTGAGAAATGGTCGACACAGTCTGATAGACATACTTTAAACAAGAGCATGAGACATATGGATGACTCTAGAAGCATAGACTTAATGATGAAACTTTGTGATGCAAGAGGCACCAATCAAACTCTCCATAGGGACTAGAAGAGTAACCAATTGGAGGAGTAAACTCTAAGTAACAAGCTCAGCTTCCTAAGGTCATGATAAACCAAAAATTCATATGACAAGTGGACTCAAAAGTTTGTGATATGTTCAAAGGCAACACGACTGCTGCTAACATAAGATAATATTTTTTTCTTGCCTATCTTTTTTTGTTTTTTCATAGTCAAATGAATGATATGATATAGCAGAGGAAACAAGTGTCGCTATTAAGAAACTAGTTCCAACAGTGGAACATACCAATGCTCAATGCAAGGAGGTGCATGCAGGATATGGACACTCGGGGGAATTTTTCCTCTTGGGGTATAGGGTGTCTGTTGGTTGTGGATCCTGATTATCTTCCTGATTCATAGGTCCTTGCTTTCAGCCGTGTTTATACCCCATGAAGTATTTACACCCCAGAAGTATGTACACTCTTCCACGTGGGGGAGTACAGAGGGGGGGTACCCCCTCTGTGGGGTCTGGGGGGGCTATCCCCCCGGCTGGGGGGTCTGGGGGCAAGTGGGCCCCCAGCGGGGGTTTGGGGGAAGCATACCCCGATGGGGCTTCGAGGGCGAAGGCCTCGAAGCAAAAATTTCCTTGTAAAAGTATATTGTAATTTCATTGTAAATCTGGACCGTTCATTATAAGGTCGCAGATCTAACGGTAGAGATTATGTTAGGGTTTTTTTCCCTAGAAGGCAACCCTATAAGGTCGTAATCTGTGAGATTGTTAGGTTTTTTCCCTAGAAGGCAACCCTTTATAAGGGAAAATGTATTGTGGCTATGGGATGTGGCAGGAATATTTTATTCTGAGAGAGAGACTGTGAGAGAAAGAAGAGGGAAGTTACACCGGGTTTTGTTGTAGGTTGTATCCCTTCATTTGTCGGATAATAATAAAGGAAGGACCTTCCACCTCTTTCCTCGCGGACGAGTCTAATAATCGGGTGAACCACGTAAATCATGGTCTCTTGTATTGTGTGTCTTCTCAGGTTTTGTTTCTGCATTTGTTTTATTTTATTGCCCGTCCCATTTTCTAAATTAAACCGTATCATAGCCGCAAGGTAACTCATGAAAGCAGGTTCTTGGTCTTATAAGAGCAATGTCGAAGATGGAAAGTTTAGGGTCGAGAAATTTAACTACCAAAACTACTCAGCTATGGAAGATGCAGATGGAAGACTATTTGCTATCAAGGATCTATTCCTACCATTGAGTGGAGTAGCTAAGAAGCCGTGGCCATGAAGGACTTAAGAATGGGAGATTCTGGATAACTTAATTTGTGGAACGATACTCCACGGAGTCTCGGCAACAGCCGCTATTTCAATATTTCAAATAAAAGACAACGAAGGGTTTTGATGGATGCGCTAATAAATTGTATGAAAAGCCCCCGCTGTACGAATAATAAGGTATTTAATGAAGAGGATTATTTAATATGAAGATTTCGTATGCGGGTCTCATATGCATCGTTTAAATGAATTTAATAATGTTACTAATCAACTAAGTTCCAGAAAAGTGGACTCTAATGATGAGGTTAGGCCTTTTCTAATCTGTGCTCATTGCCGCAAAGATGGAATGGTTTCTTAATACGTATCAGTAACTCCCTCGTCTCCGGTTCAAATATTTTAAATTTTGATGATGTTGTTAAAGTATCCCGAAGTGAGGAAATGCTACGAGCAATGTGCGAGACACGAAATGCGCTGAACATGGAGAAATGTGGGCATGTAAAAGATAGAGGAAAGGGCTCAGAAACTCAGAAATTCTAGGAAGGGCGCATCCAAATCTAGACTTGGAAAGATAGAGTGTCGAATTGTGGGAAGAAAGGACATCTGAAGAAAGATCCAGAGCTCCAAAGAAACAAGAGATGATTTCTACGAGGGAGAGAAATCGTGAAGCAAATGTAACAGTGATGTGTTAAGCAAGATGCTTTGATTCTTTCCAGAGATAATATTCTCCGAAGTCTTGGGTAGTAGATCTAGTATTTCATTTCATGCCACACCCCATAGGGAAACATTTTCTAGATTATGTTCAAGGTGGAGCTCTGACAGGTTCATTTGGGTGATGATAAACCATGCAAGCATTGTTGGAATGGAAAGGTAAAAAATAAAGCAACTAAAATGGAAACCAATGGTTGCTGAAAGAGGTAAAACATGTTCCTGATTTAAGCAAAAATCAGATTTCAACAAGGCAGCTTGGCAAGGAAGGTTGTATATCCATATTTACGATAAGACATGGAAGGTCATCAAAGGATGATTGGTGATAGTGAAAAGGAGAGAAGGTAGGCGGGCCATTGTATCTATAAAATCGGTAATAATAATAATTCTATATATTTAGCTTCTACAGGAGTGGATGCAACACTCTGGCATCATAGGCTGGAACATGCTTTAGAAGGGTATGTAGATCCTTCACAAAAGAAATTTGTTTCATATCTTAAACAAATTGATTTGGACTTCTGCGGAGCATTTCAGGTTTTATGGAAAACAAAAGAGAGTTAGATTGAAGTTGGAAAAGAAAAGAAGAATGAAAAGGTATTAGAGCCGCGCAGTGTACAGATGTATGGGGACTTTCAATAATTTCGTGTATCATATCTTGGTGGCTCTATTATTATGTTACTTTTATTGATTATGCAACTAGAAAACTTGGTTTATTGCATCTCGACAAAAAACTGATGTTTTGATACTTTAAGAAATGGAAAGCCGAAGTTGAGAATGAGTCGGGAAAAAGTTTGAAGTGTCTGATCTGATAATTGAGGTGAATATTGCATCAAGGAGCTTGATGATTACTGTTCATACCATGGGATTCATAGAGAGAAGATATTTCCAAGAACAATTCACAAGAAAATGGTGTGTCGAAGGTTGAACGGGACAATCATGGAGCTGCAAGGAGGCGAGATTGTAATGCCAGCTTGTCTTTACAGCTCGGGAAATGTTAGAGATAATCATGGTTTTAATTAATAAACGTAGGACCTTCAATCTCTTTGGATGGTGGTAGAATTCCAGGAGGAATGGACAGAAAAAAGGTAAACTATTCATTTTTGAAACTTTATTGTGAAGCATTTGTCCATATTGATAAAGAAAAGAAACAAGTTTGAGCAAATCCAAGAAGTGTACCTCATTGGATATGGTGTTAATGGATTTTGGTTATCGCTATGGGATTAAGGAAAATAACAAAATCATTAGAGTAGAGATGTCATTCAATGAGAAGGTCATGCACAAATATCAGCTTGTGGAAAAGTAAACAGCGGAAACATAAAACACAATACACAAAGTATTTTGATGAGATGATTTAAAAATAAATTCCAAAGGAAACCAAAAATCAAAATGTACAACAAATGTGAGAACAAAATCAAACACCGCGTTGTTAGAAGATTTACCATGTTTAGTATACCCCCTGAACGATAATTTCCTTCATTATATTATTTATTGTTGACCCATTCCAAAGGAACCGGAATTTTATGAAGAGGTACGCGGTGTAGACACCAAAAAGAAGTGGGGAGCAAGGTACAAAGAGGAAATGGATTCCTGGAAAATAACTAGACTTGGCACTTGGTTCAATTTCCTACAGGAAAAAAAAGCATTGCTAATAAACACATGTTGCTGAAGGAAGAAGATGGAGAGAAAGTTCATACAAGGTTGTGGGACTTGTTGTAAAGGGTTTGTACAAAAGAAAGGTATATATTTGGATGAAATATTTTCTCTCCGTTGTTAAAAATGGACTTCAATTAGGACTATTTTAAGTCCTATGGAAGTAGAATATTTGCATCTTGAACAATTGGATGTAAAACAACTTTTCTCCATGGGGATTTGAGGAAGAGATTTATATGCAACAAACATAGGGGTATGAGGTCAAAGGGAAGGAGAATTTGGTACGCACATTGAAGAAGAGATTGTATGGCCTAAAGAAAGTTCAAGGCAATGGGTGGCCTTTGAAGTTTGGATGGTGCCGACAGAATAGGGATATAGTAGATGTCATTCCGATCACCTTGTTTATTTTAAAAAGCTAGAAAATGGAAGCTTTTATTATCTTGCTATTGTATGTAGATGACATGTTTGCTGCAGGTGGACTAATATGCGTGGATATAAATGTGCTCAAGAAGAAATTAGCTAATTCATTTCAATGGCGAAGGATTTGGGTGCCGGAAAGAAAATCCTTACATGAGAATAACAAGAGACAGGAAAAATCACAAACCGACATTGTCTCAGAGTACACAGAGAAGGTGTTGAGAGGTTTAGAATGTAATGCAAAACCAGCTTAGTACACCTTTGGCCAGCCATTTCAAATTAACTAAGGAAATGCATCCCAAAGACACCTGAGGAGATAGAATACATGTCCGTGGTCCCATATTCATTACAGCCATGCCTTGATGTATGCAATGGTTTACACAAGACCGGATATTGTACTATGAAAGTGGGAGTTGTGAGTAGGTATATGAACAATCTGTGTAAAGTAACATTGTGAGGCAAAGTTGGAAGTATCTCGTATTTGAGAGGTATTTACTACACATGCATTATGCGTTTTGAGGTTCGTACACTTTTATAATGTGGATATAAGTTATCTAGACATGTATGTGGTAAAGATAGCAGGAGGAGCAACACATGGTATGTTTTACTATAGGTGAACAACAAGTAAGTTGGATTTAGAAACTACAAAAGGTTGTTTCAATTTCAACAATAGAGGGAAGAGGCATGTTGTTGCTACAGAGGCTAGTAAAGAAATGATTTGCTACAAAGGTTTATGGAGGAATTGGGGAAAGAAGCAAGAGAATGTAAAACCGACTGTACCGCGGATACCGTGAGTGCCATTCACCTTAAAGCAACCTTCCATTCAAGACTAAGAATATACAGTTGAAGTACCACTTCACGATCCAATCTTGGAAGATGGACAATTGAAGTCGGAAAATATACATACTAGCCAGGATCCTGCAGACATGTTAAGAAATGGATTAACTAGGGATAAAATGAGTTCCTGCTCATTTTCACTTGGTATTCAAGAATGAATATGAAAATGAGAAATTTTCCAGTCCAAGAAGGTTCAAGTCTAGCATATATAGCAAGAGTTGGTGACCGGGCCTCCAAGTGGAGATTGTTAATAGGAGCCCGACATTCCTCCGGGATTCAAGGGTCCTTGCTTTCTCTCTTATTTATAATTCCATGAAGTTTTTAAACCCCAGAAGTATGTACACCTTCCACGCTGGGAGTGCAGAGGGGGTACCCCCACTGTCCTGGGGCTATCCCCCTCGGCCGGGGGTCCGGGGCCAGCGGGTTCTGGGATGAAGCCCCCAAGCAAAAAATTGCCTTCCCTGTGCCTTGTAAAAGTATATTGTAATTTCATTGTAAATCTGGACCATTCATTATAAGGTCGCAGATCTAACGGTAGAGATTATGTTAGGGTTTTTTTCCCTATAAGGCAACCCTCTTTTATGAGGGAAATGTATTGCAGCTATGGATGATGGTGAATATTGTATTCTGAGAGAGGAAACTGTGAGAGAAAGAAGAGGAAGTTACAGTGGGTTTTGTTGTAGGTTGTATCCCTTCATTGGCTGGATAATAATAAAGGAAGGACCTAGCAATTTCTCTGGTGGACGTAGCCCACACTGGGTGAACCACGTAAATCTGTGTCTCTCTTGTATTTTGTGTCTTCTGTGTTTTGTTTCTGCATTTGTTTTATTTTATTGCTCCGTGGTCCTGTTTTTCTAACAATGTCAAGCTGCAAAGGATATAAACAAGGCTCTGCTTGGATGATAATGCAAATTGTTGAGGTGATAGGCTTATAATGTGAAAGAAATAACTGACAATAGGATCAATATGACAAGAAAGAGAATGAGATTGAATTACAACTTAACTCCAAAGAATTTCCTTTTTTGTAAATTTAGTCTACTTGGTTTGAAAAAGGGTTAAACTTACACCAAATAGACGTCCTTTCAAATCCACTTAACAAGTGTAAAAGAGGAAAGTTCACTCGACAATATTTTTACTTTTTAAGAGAGTCAGAAAAGATCTTAAACAAGACTTGAGGATGTTGTTCTAAGCAACATATCATGGGGGAGGCTAGGGATTTCATGCAGGACTTTTGTGGAAAGTCAGCAACTCACAGATAGATGACACAAGATTGGGAAAACCCAAATATTTCTAAGTTGAGGAGGATAAAATACTTGCATAGGTTACCTTTTCTACAATATATCGAAGAATGCCCCTTATATGGAAGGGTGTAGAAGAAGGAAGTTGAGGCTCTACAAGATCATTCCAATCAAAGGAAACCAACCTAAGACTTGGAGGGAGCATACTCGAAGAGAGTGGAATTCTTCCTTGTTTATAAGGTACAAAATCAGGAATGCTAAGGAGATGGTCAAAAGACACATCACCCCCCAAAAGAAGAGTGGGATTGACTAAAAATTGCATCAGAAATGTCAATTCCTTAGACTTGTCACTTTCTAAGAGAAGAGCGTGATTGACTAAATATTGGATCGACACAACCACTTCTTATCCCATTGGTTGAATAGGATGTGGGATGAGAAGGTTAAGAGGCGCATCAACCCCAAAAACAGGAGTGGTGTCAGTCAAATATTGCATCGACATGACCGCTAGTTGAAAAGGATGTGAGACAACAAGGTCAAGAGATGCATCACCCCTTAAAATAAGAGGGGTGTCAACCGAAGATTGCATCGATAGGACCGCTATATCAACCAAAGAAGTTTTGGAAAATAAAGATGACTTAGAACCTAAAGGGCCCCCAGGAAAGGACCACACTTCTTGTACCATAACAGTAGCAAGGAAAAACGAGTAAGGTGATATCCTTTGCAAAGCCTACAAGGGAACTTGGGCTTACGTCTTATACGTCTAGGCTTCTCAATTGTATGAATTCCCCTAGCATGACTTGGAGTGGCTGGTGACATGCTCCCAGAATGAATTGTAGAGGCTAGTAGCAAATCTCCAACTTGACTTGTAGAGGTTGGTGATGAATTCCCAATATGACTAGTAGAGGTTGGTGATGAACCTTCAACATGACTAGCAAAGGTTGATGATGAACCCCCAACATGACTAGCAAAGGTTAGTGATGAATACCCAACATGACTAGCAGAGGTTAGTGATGGATGTGTAACGTGACTAGCAGTGACTAGAGTTCTTCCCCAACATGACATGCAACAGTTGGCTGCTAGTATTCAACATGACTTGCATAGGTTGTTGACCTATCTCCAACATGACTAGCAAAGGTTGGTGATATAATGCCAGTATGACTTGCAATGACTGGACTGGTGGCAGTTGTTGGTTGCATAATTTGAGACCAGGGTTCTAGTAAAGACTGGTTTTGAGAAAATGTAGGCCAAGAAGGGTTCTGGTATACACCATGGCCCTGTCTAGAAGGATAGTATCCTCCTCCATACTGATTCATAAAGGGTTGTAAGGGAAAATTCACTAAGGAAGCCGATTGCAAAGAGAAAGCGACATGACAAGGGTTACTCAGGTGAGGATATATGTTTCCCCCAAACAAAGGAACTTCATGAAGGGGGTTTCCCATACTATAAAACTAACTCCCCTTGGATTAAACACCAGAGGACACACAATGGTCCGTCATGGGAAAAGCATTTGTAGGAACTGACATAGTGGAAGAAGGATAGATGGATGAAGTGTAATAAGTAGAATGACCACCCATTTGAGCACTTTATATTGGAAAAGTGAAGCTAGGATTGGATCCATAGGAAGGAAGGCTCCAACCTCCTACCTTAAGAGTTGGTTGAGGGATATAACTCCCACCAAATGAAAAGGGATAATAAGGAGGCATCATTCCTCCAGACCCAAAACTAGGACTCACATAAGGCGACGAGACATAGGATGGAAAGTGTGAAGACATGTATAGCATACCATGAGAAAAATGATTAGAGGCCCAAGGTATTGGCTGAGTATCATGATTCAACGTACCACTCAAAAATTCAAAAGGATTTGTTCCCATGTTATGAGAAAATACCATGGGCTAGGTAACTCTAACTAAGGGAGGCACGGGGGATCCACTAACCATAGCAATGAAAAATCATGATGCAATACAAAATCCTAAGGCCAACTAATAATCATAGAGCACACCAAATTAAAGAAAAAAGGCCAATTCACACAAACATGATATAGTGGTTGAAAGGGGCCTCCCTCACTAGAGTAGGTATGCCTCGCCCAAGAAGGGCCTGGGACTCTCTTCAAAAGATCGGAGGTATCAAAATCAGTTATAAGGGCCCTCATGGGCTTAATAATGCAGTCAACTAGATCCCCCCAAAGAGGTAATCCTCCATAAAGGTTGTGTGTTTTTCGACCCTTATCGAACTCATGGTACCTACAGAATAACCCATGCAAGTAACCTATGTGTCTACCTATGTCAAGAAACTAAGCCACCACGATATAACCAATGCGCAAGTGAACAGTCATAAGTCAGGTCCACCATATGGGTAGGGTAACAAAGCCCAAAATATTCAAAGCACCACCTCTCACAAAGATAAAGGTACCAACAAGACCCCCATATACTAATAGATCCCCAAAAATATCTCTGAAACTAAGAAGGTGTTGGAGGGATATCTCCTCAACCGACTTCGTGGGACCTCCTTCTTAACTCTGGTGTGAGCAGAGCCTCCCGACATCACCAATTATACAATGGATTTCACGACTCCCTTAGTCAAACACATATGTTGAGTTTAATAGCCTTGGAGAAGTTTACTCACAAAATCCTATTCCAAGGCTCCAAATATTAAGCTAGTTTGTGCACACTGAAAACAAAATAATTTCTAATCAATTTTAAATTTATTAGCATTACTTTTAGTGGCTTTGTTTACTCAAAAGGTGCAGTCGTGAAACTGATGATGTTATGACTCACCAAGTAAAATAAATGAATATGAATATAATGCAAAGTCCTGACTTCAAATCCTAATAAATGATAAGCTTTTCAAAATGCAACTTTAAATTCAATTATGCAATTTCAAATAATATGCAATCTTTCCATAAATGTACTAAGATCAATGATAATATCTCAAAAGATCAAATGCCAATAATGCAAAATGTATGTTTTGTTTTTGTATTCTCAATATAAAAGAATGAAAATGCAAGGAATGAACAACATCTTGATATAAATACGTTACTGTATGTAAACAAAGACAAACCAAATAGAATATCAAGAAGCAAACACCCAGCCCAAGATGTAAGGAAAACCAATGAAAAGGATGATGAGAAAGAAAAACCACCCAAAAATTCAACCAAAGAAAGGTTTCCTATCACTCTGCAGGCACTTAACAGTCATGACAGAGACCTAAGAATACTCGACAAGCATCAAAACTTACCCAACAAATATAAAACTCAACAATCAAGAAAACAAGGATGATGTACGTGACTATTCAGGATAAACACAGATATATACGCTTCCTACAAAATGACATCTCGTGTATGTACGCGACTGTCAGGGAAAAAACCATGTATATGTATTGAAACACTGCTAGGTTAAGGATAAGGCCAAGAAACTCAGACTCAAAATGAAAATAGGTTGTGAAGCAATCAGACGACAAGAAAGTCAAGATAAACGAGAGCAATGAAAGGAGAAAAACACTCCAAACCCCAAAAAGAATATTCAATCTCCAGTATGGTCGTCAATTTTGTTATGAGGAAAATCAATCTATGGCATGGGGTAAACCACAACAGATGGAAATGAATACAGAAATCAACTCTAATGTCAAGTATGCTATATAAACAAATATGCTAACAAGACAAGATAAAGAGCCTACCTCGTCCAAATGTTCGATGAAGTCCATTGTTGAACACTTGATTTAAAGCAATACACCTGCAAATTTCCCTCAACAACCAAGATACACAAGAATATGGTGATAATATATAAAGTTAGCACATATAATAACATAATCCATCAATATGCATAACAAATGTGCCCATGGAATAACAATTCAAATATTTGCAATACATTAATTGGATGAGAAAAGAGTATTTCTATTAAAATGTAATCAACAGAAGTGTATGAATGACAAACTTTCATTTAAGAATGTTTGTAATTGAGAAACTAAGTCCCTTCCAATTGGGCCTCCACCACATCAATCCTCCACCAAAGGCAAGCTCATCTAAGAGAGACACTGAGGTTCTCCATCAAATAGGGAAGAACTTGGGGGTTAAACAATGTTTTCAGACTTAAAAGGACAAAGGCATGCAGACTCAATATGAAGTGAATAATTTCTCCAGAGTAACTTTTCTCTCAAAGTTGAATTCTTCTCCTCTTTCCATAACTGGGATATGGCCCATTTATATCCTTCAAATGGAACATAAGGGTTGAGTATGAACGTTTCCAGTATATGGAAGGTCAAGGATCATGGATCCCGTGACGTGACATGGAAACTTGACACCATTTTTTAATTTTGGGCAGAAAACCCGATGTATGCGGGTTGTAATGGTGCAACCTGCATACACGCATGTTGTATAGCTGTTAGGGAACGTATATGTGGAAAAATACAATTTTTATCTCTGGGAACTCTAAAAAGGGACTTCAATTCTGCAGAGGGAAATGGAAAAGGCCTTCTGAGCAAGTTGCATGGGGTGAGGCAAATCTTGCTATAACACTCCCACTTTAAATTCTACGTGGTTTCTTTTGTTTTCAGCATATCTCCTTTGTCTATCCTGGGAAACCTTCAGTTTTTTTTTTATCTTAACCATAGCCTTCTCCATCTCCTTCAGAAATTATGGTCCAAGGGTAATTTTTTCCACTGGAATATCCCAACTAATAGGAAATCTACACATTCTTCCATATAGAACCTCAAACGGGTTCATCTTCAATGATTCTTGGTAACCATTGTTATACATGAATTCTACTGATGGTAGATACTCTTCTCATTGCTTGGGTTGGTGCATAACATGCATCCTTAACATGTGTTCTAACACTTTGTTCACCCTTTCAGTCTGAACATCTGTTTGAGGATGGTAGGTTGTGATAAATTCCAATTTTTTTTCCAAGCCTGTAAACAATCCTTTCTAGAAATTCAAAGTGAGCTTAACATCTCTGTCTGATATTATGGTTTTGGGAAAACCACACAATCTGAATATTTATTTCATCAAAACATTGGCAACATCTATAGCTTTAAAACTAGATTTTATAGGAATAAAATGAGTTTCCTTGCTCAACTTATCCACCACAACCATGACAACATCACGTTGTTTGGTTTTATTAGGTAGACCTGTGATAAAATCCATGGAAATCACCTCCCATTTCCACTCTGGAATCAGTAAGGGATGAAATAGTCCACCAATATGTTGATGCTCAGCTTTCACCTGTTGGCACTCTAAGCACTTTGCAATATATTGGGCAATGTCTTGTTTCATTCCTAGCCAATAGTATAGTTTTTAACTGTTGTCACCATTTTCTGGTAACCAGGGTGACCTACATATGGTCTCCTATGGAATTCATCCAAAATCAATTGCCTTCAATCCATTGAATTAGGTACATACAACTGATTTTTATAAAACAATAGGCTATCAACCCCAAGCTAATATCCTTGATACCTTTTTTCTCTAGGTTCCTATTGTATCCTTTCTTTCACTTGGTTGAAGAAATCATCTTCCTACAAGAGGGTTTTAATCCCTTGTTGGATGTTAGACTCTCCTACACTTGCCACTGCTAAGTGCAATGTCTAAACACTTTGGATGATAACGTCTTCTACTTTGTTCTATTTTCCTGTTATGTGTTTGTTTTTGAAATCAAATTCACCGATTAATTCCATCCATTGGGCCTATCTAGCATTCAACCTTGAATGATTAAATAAATACTTTAGAATGTGATGGTCAGTAATCAGGATAAATCTCCTTCAGAGAAGGTAGTGTCTCCACATATTCAACACATGTACAAACACTGCAAGCTCTAGGCTATGGATAACATACTTCTTCTCATGTTCATTTAATTTTCATGAATCCTAACAAAACACTTTCCCTTCTTGCATCAAAACTCCCTTGAGTCCCTCCTTGCAAGAATTTATACAGACCAAGAAATCCTTTTCTGGATCCACAATATTTAGAATGGGCACCTCAGTTAATAGATTCTTCAGTTTTTGGAAGCTAGCTTCACACTCTGGTGAACAGAGGAATTTCTTTCCTTTTATTTGAAACAAAGTAATAGGATTACCAATATTGAAAAATCCCTTGATGAACGTCCTATAATATCCATCCAATCCCATGAATGATATCACTTCTGTCACATTTATGGGAGTATGCCAATCCATGATCTCCTTGATATTTTCGAGGTCTATTGCCACTCCTTCAACTGAGATTACATGGCCTAGATACTGAATTTCCTTCTTATATAAATCACACTTGTTGAACTTGGCATACAACTGGTGCTCTCTTAACACATTAACACCATTTTGAGGTGTTCTTCATGTTTCTATTGATTCTTAGAATACACCAAAATGTCATCCACAAACACTAGAAAAACGTGTCTAAATACTTACTGAGCACATTATTCATCAAACACATGAATGTAGTTGTTGCATTCATAAGTTCAAAGGGTATCACAACAAACTCATAGTTCACATGCCTTGTACTAAAGGTTGTCTTGTGGATGTCCTCATCCTTGATTCTAACTTGGTGATATCCTGACCTCAAATATATATTTGAGAATAATGTAGCTCCCCTGAGCTGATAAAAAAGGTCGTATATCCTAGGAAAAGGGTATTTGTTCTTAATGGTTATCTTGTTCAATTGCCTATAATCAATACACAATTTCAAGGTACCATTCCTCTTCTTTACAAATAGGGATGATGCTCCCCACGGATATACACTTGGCCTGATGTAAACTTTATCCAACATTTCCTTTAGCTGCACCTTCATCTCTATCAGTTATGGTGTTCTCATCCTATAAGGCACTCTCTAAGTTGGTACTGCCCCAGGTACCAAATCTATTGAAAATTTGAGGTCTCTTTTTCAGAGGTAATCCAGGCACTTCTTTTGGAAATACATCTCTAAACTCTAAAAACACCGAGTGGTCTTGATCTTTCATCTCCTTACCTTATGTTGAGTTCAACATTTTTATATCATACAAGGGACACCCCTTTCAACTAAACTTCTTATGCTGCAACACCGATATTTTCCTTATGGATATTGGCTTTCGGATACCTTGCAAAATTCTTGCATTAGCTTTATCATCCTTACATTCCAAAGTACTCTCGTAACAGTTTAATTTTTCCTTATGGGAATCTAACCAATACATGCCCAACAATACATCATACAAGCCTAGGGGTAGGATATTCAAAACTGCTTGGGTCTACAATCCATCCAACTTAATTAGACAAGCTTCAATTACCTAGCCTCTTTCCTCTTTGTTCTAATGGCTAGCTGATATAACCATGCTTTAGCATGCTTCTTTCTCTTTAATTAGTATCCCTTAACCAATCGAGGTGAAACATAACTAATATTAGATCCTAGGTCAATTAAAAAAGTGATTGGTCGTTCAATAATAATACCTTCTAATTACACCACAGAGGATTGCTAGTCTGCTTGTCGATTCTCTACAGCTGCGTAAATCCTAGGCATACTTCTAGAGATGTCATTGACTATAGTTTCCTCTTGCACATTATATACCTTTATGTTGTCATGCTTCTTGTCGATGAAATCCCTCAATAGGTGTGACTCTCCACATACCCAACATTGCAATGGTCCTTTCTTGGGATCCTTTTCTCCTTCTCTTTCTTTCTCTGTTGGTTTATTTCGAATTTGAGATGGGAAATTTTGTTGATGCATGCTCCTATTTGGCTTAACCAAATGTATGCCTTTCCCTGAACTCTTGTGGGAAAATGACTTGAATCCCTTCTTCTAGAATCCACTCATGTACTTCCTCCTCTAATCCTTTGAACACTCATGCTTGTGTTTATATTGGTCATAACAACATTTGTATTTCCGAATATTATCCTCCAACGTCTTGGTTTTATCAAACTCAATTCTATCTTGGTAAGAATGTGGTAACCCACTGAGGAAACATTGGATTCTCTCCTTCTCATTCTTGAGGTAGGGGACATAACTCAACAAATCCATAAACATTTTAGCAAATGTATCCATGGTAATTTGTCCCAACTTAAGCTCGTGGAATTCCTTTATTTTGTCATCATAATAATTCCCAGATAGGTAAGATTTATGGAATTATTTCTCAAATTGTTTCCAAGTTAGCTTGATTTCCTTCAAGCCTTTAATTTCCTTGAGATATTCCCACCAGATGGAAGCTCCTCCATTCATATTGAATACTGCAATCCTTTCCTTGGTATTCTCATAATAATTTTGTACTCTAAAGTACTTCTTAAAACCAAACAACCATTCCTTGGCCTCTTGTCCTTTATTTATCTCTCCATCAAAAGTAGGCGGCTTAGCCTTCTTAAATTATTCAGTTAGGGAGATCCAAAAATTCTTCCTCTTTATTTTCTTAAGAATGTTGGATTCTATGCCACTATTGGAATGCTTCGTCGAAGTAGTCTACCCGCTAGATGACTTCGTTGAAACACCTCCACTCAGTTTTCCTTTCTTGGCATCCTGATGCTTCTTTCTAGAAGAACTCCTTCCTACATAATTGTGAGTCATTCCATGCTTATGGGCATCCAAAGGGGTTTTCAAGTTCTCCGACTGCTGAAATTATTCATTACTAGGGCCTTGCTACAAATGTTTCTAAATTTTAGACAGGCTTTCCAGTAAAACTACATTCATTTTTTCATGTTCGTCATGAGCTCTCATAAGCCTCTCATTGTTTGCCTTCAGACTTTCGATGGTTTCCATCAAATCAGGAGGGATTTCCATATCCCTATGACCATCAGATTCCTCATCCCTGAGGTGCAAGGCGTCATCCATACTACGCTGCTCCATTCACCATTATGACCTTCCAACACATCCTATGTGTTGAAACAACAATTATCATTAGCATTTTACATCAACACTCAAAACAATCATTCTGGGTAACAAAGAAAATCCTTCTTAAAGAGTTCTAAGCATTCTTGGTGACCCATTCAAGCCTAGAGCTTGAACCTTCAAATTTGATACCACTTTGTAACCTACCCAACCCCCAAGTAATATTTTAAGGGACGGGGCATTACTATTTCTCCTTGCTTCTCCTATCTCAAAACATCCCCTTGAGAGTACCATCGTCTTCTACTCAACAAGATATTTCCAATGACTATAATCATGCTCAATTTTGAGCTCGGGATCAAAATTTATGGTCTTTTGAATTTCCCTGGGCTCTCATGATCAAAATATACCTTACTTCCACGTGGCATCCACATCACATTTAGTCCCTCGTTCCCTCTTTCATGGCAACAATGTGGTACTGATGTGGCACCTACCTCAACTCACCACAATGGATATTCTATCCACATAAGCCTATCGTTGTCATCGCATTTCACATCGGCGAAGTGCCCTCTACACATTTGGATTGTCCCGACAACGAGACACTTATTGAACCTTTACTAGGTCCAATGATCCTAAGACCCCTCATCCTATAGTCCTGGGTGAGTCAGCGATTCTAACTTTCCCAGAAGTTAACGTTCATCCCTTCCTTTACATTCTTTAAATGAATCAGGGAAAACCTATAGTAATAGGATGGTCAGGGTTAAACCATCACCCTACAGGTTTAACACCTAAACCCCAATGACAATGCATAGGAATCAATGGTCCAAATGTAGTTGCCTCATCTCCGATGAGATTGGTGGCTATCAATGTTCTCAATCCTATTTTTTCATCGACACTCCATAGATGACATTCCACTTATCATCCCTCTTCCTCCGATGATGATGCCTCGGACATCAGTGGTCCAAAACCATTCACCCTTAGATCTAATGAATAACACTTAAAATGATGGTACAAGCAACCTCCTCGTCTAGTGGGAACCACATCAGTTCCATTGACCAAATCCTATAGAAACATTTGTTACTATTTTTACGGGAAGACTATCGAGTAGGAAGGCCACATCACCCGAACATCCATGTCCTCATTCTTAATCTAGGTGTGATATACCAAAGATCAATAATGAATAATATGCTCACATGGTGCATATCGATGATCCTTTCTGTTACACATTATTTTCATCATCCCTATGATCGTTAATGATGTAAACCTATATGTTTCCTTCAGAGGGGTCAGTGGCCTGAGTTCCTAAAGAGAGAAGGGAGAAGAA
>SNQJ01S0001726.1:136558-147253 GCA_010110895.2 Picea sitchensis
GCACATCATTCTTATTTCCAAGAACAACATCTTGATCCAAATTGGAATTTCTTCTAGCATCTCCTTCCTTGGACCTTCTTCGAACTCTATTTCATCCTCACTGAGAATCACTATATTTTATGGAAAACTCAATAACGTAGCCTTCCTTCACTCGAGCAAATCAGAAATCAATAGCCCAAGTCCACTTTTTATCTAGCACCTTTAAGCTATCAATATTGGCTTGATCCCAAACTATTGGCTCCCAAGGTAACGCAACCAAGATGAACTCGACATGTCTCTTTAACCTTTCATGCAACAGACATGGAAATTCTGTGAAAAATAGCTCATGCGTATCCGAGCAAAGATATATTCCTTTACATTCCTTTGCGTTCACCCACAATCCTTGCATCTCTTGCAGGAAAAACTCATCTTCTTTCACTTCTATCTAGTCTTGATTCCCATCCTTAGAAGGATGCCAATTCGTTTTTCTTTTCCTCCATCAATCTCAACAATACTTTATGTCCCGACAACATAACCATTTTTTGGGTTTTCCTTTGCTCCATGCTTGCGTGCATACCTTCCTTCTTAAAGTTGGGGAGTTTTATACCCAAGGTTCATCTAGAGTTGTCCAAAAAAATCCCAAAGCACCGACATATCAACCCTCGACCAAGGGTAAGGAAGGTCTCACCCAATATGCAAAGAGGATCACAAATACCATGAGGTCTTGTGATAGGGATGAAGGATTAAACATATGAAACATTACTGCAATTATAATCCATGTAAATTAGGTCCGATAACCTATTTAAGACTGAGAAGTTAAACTATACACACACTTATTCAACTCATTCATAATAGACACAACTTATATCAAAACTACCATATCTTTATTACTAAAAGCATTGCATCACATCAGAGATATACAATGCATTGAACAACTTCCTATGATAGTCATAGAACTTCATATCATTATTATATAAAATAATGGAAATACAACATAATCCACCTTGCACCTTGCATTAGGACTCAGAAATATAAAAGACATAGGAATATATTCAAGACATCACATGATTACAACTAGCTCAGAGTGAGCTTAATATTGGTAGCTAAGCTAACTCAAAACTCTTTGACTAGATATATATCCAACCAATCGACTAACTAACCAACTAACTATTGATCTAAACTTAGATATCATTTTTATATCTTTTGTTGTTGGGGAGTGTTGTCTCTTTCTTTTCTGCTCCACTCGCTTGTCTGATCCAACTGCCTTGCACGCTTCTTATGCATTCCAATGCTCCACGCAGACTCTCTATGTCAGAGGCAATCTTAACTACCTGACCAACTCATCTTCTGGCTGCCCCAAATCTTTGTATGTTGTTGAAAATAATCATTCAGGGATATTTCTTAGTAATTCCTTTCTTGATTTCAACAGGAATATTCTTGGTTTCCAACACAATTGACAAAACTTGGATTCACACACACTTGGTAGTCTTTACACTTGGTGTGCTACCAAAAAAACTAGGTCCGATGTGCACTTTATGGCATTCCTTGCACATTTCCTTAGGTGAGAGCAAAACTATGGAATGAGCACGCACAACTTCATTTTTTCATGTGCAAAATTCAACCCAAAACTTTGGGTGCCAACACTAGGTGTTTGGATGCTTGGGCCAAAACAAATATGCAGAAGACTATCTGAAGGAGATCTACATCTACATATGGAGCCATAGAAGGACATTGATAACTCAATGCTTTCTCTCTCCCCCACATTGAGGATGATGTATTTCCTCATGCATCCTTATGAGATATTATATTTGAGTCATGATGGAGTCTAAATAGAGAGTACTATCAAAAGATTGAAGTGTTGCAGGAATTCTTCATATTTATCATGTTGAATGGTGACAATATGAAAATGCAAACTGAAATCAAATACTCATAAACTGATGTTGGAGATTGATTATGCTGCAGAGATACATCTAATAAAATGATCTATTTGTTGAATTTGATCTGAACTATGTTTTGTTGATCACATTTGTTATATGTAGAAAATATTTCTGGAACCAATTCCAAATAACAACCATGACTACTACTAGAGGGAACTAGAAACTCTCCTATAGGGAAAGGTACTGCAACTAGAATAACATTCCCTTTTTATTTGTAAGATGTAGAAAAGGTTGCAACTGTTGATATAATTAAACCATATTAGTCTTCATGAAACCCTGAATCCATGGTACAATTCTTACCATGTGAATAGATGTGTTGACGTCAAGCATGGAAATAAATCATTGGGTTACTAGCCATTAATGTATGTCGTTAACCAATGCAAGATCACTCACCATTGATTTTAATGAGTAGCAACATACTGTTAATGCATACTATTAGGCACAGATGAATGTGTTGGTGTCGAGTAACCTATAAGATCTGATAGTCAGGAGGCATTAATGAATCCCCACTTCTATCGGTGAGGAAACTTGCCATAGAGGCATACAAGTTCCAAGGCATTACAAATATTTCTTGATCTTGATCCCAGATAAAGTGTTGAAGTCGATGGGACAAGACATATTAAAATGAAGGCCTTATGGAATTCCACATCATCTAGTATGAGCATAGAACAAAAATTATTTGAAGAACCAAATATAATTTTGAACCAACATCTAGAACTTGTTGATAATTTTTCTCGCCAGTTGCCTGGTTTTCAAGCAAAACTCATGTTCAATTGCACCAGTAAACCAATTTTCACAATTGGAATTATTTTTATCTTTACTATTTTGTTTATTCATTTATTATTCTACCCTCCTACTTTGCTTGAAAAAAATCAAGAAATACTTCCAATGGAGCCATGTGCATAACAAGATTACAAATAAACTCATATTCAGTTTTGAAAAATATGCTTTGATAGATACCAAAATATGAGAAATTAGTTGCTTTGATTGATACAATAGCAATAATTGTTGAAGGGTGAAGGAATGTTGTGAACTAATAGTTTCCCAGAACCATGATTCGATGTAGTTGTGATGCCCTTGGTTCACTTTTTCATTACCACTACTTTGTATGTCCTCCTTTTTCATGCCATGCAAATCTTCTATTATTTGTTGATTGGTCTCTTGAGCGCATAAAGGATTTGATGATAAGCATGGTATACATTCCTTGATCTTAGGTTCTAATGTTTTCTCTCCATCAGATGTCTCCCATGGTTGTTTGATATCTTCTAGGTCTTCTGGATGTTTCTCATGGAATTTTTTCTCTTCTATCACTTCTTTGGATGTAGATATGTTCCTGATTGTTGTCAGGGTTTTCTCCTCCTGATATGTAGAGATGTTTCTAGTGGTTGCTAGGATTTGATAGATTTCTTGGAGTATCATTTCCTCCTTTTCTAAACAAATTCTTGAACATCCTTGGATTCTTCTTGTTGCTTGAGGGTCCCTGTCTTGCACATGGATTAGTGAGTGGGGGTTCTTACAACACCCTAAAAAAATAATTGAAAATTTTCTACTTTTGAACAAAATATACAAAAATGAAACACACTATGTCTTGAATACCTCATGCTACTAAGACCCTGTTGTCACTAGGTTATCATTTGACATGAGATAATATTTCATGCATTCTATTTAACATGATTTAAATGGTTGAAGAGAGACTCACTACAACCCTACTTATAGAAAATGCGCATGTTATTACCTCTCATCTTAATTTCTTTCTTTACATGCATTCTACGTATATGCATTTAAATGATAAAAAGGAAAAACTAATACCTTTTTGCACTTCCCCGATAACGACGGAAAAAATGTTAGTAATATCAATAGGTGAACTCTACTACATTAAATTATCAACCTGGGGATTGTAAAATGATGAAGTGAAAATAAAAATATATGTAGGCCTTATCTTTCAATATATACCTAAATGACTACTTATGCAAAAGGAAAATTGCTCATTTCCTTGGTTGCATAAATAGAGCTTATGTTCAGCTGCAGAAAGAACAGAGTAATGTTACTGATGCAAAAACAAAATTGTAAGAAACATAGAAGTAACTATAATGTGTAAAACCAACAATCTACTAGACTGTCATAATGTTCCTTCAATCATTTCACACCATGAAGGTTCCTTCTAATCACACCAATCGATTATTCAATTGGTGGTTACAAAATTAATCATTCCTGTGAAAATAGAAATGAATACATTGTAGAAAACAAATAACAAAATTAGAAATCACACAAATTGAATAAATGAAAGAACAATACTACAAATGCTTAATGGAAGGAATAACATGCTCCTCCACAGGGGGCCCTCCTAGTTCGGGGTACATTATTTAGTGAAATTGTATACGACTAAATTCTTTACAAGCATAGAATTAACTCATGAACATGAAAAATAACTAGAAGCTTATATTAATCAGAGAACAAGTATACAAGAATTCGATTACAAAATGTAATGATGATAATTATTATTCTGAGGATCTTATCACTCATATTTATGCAGTAGAAATATAATCAATTAGATACAAATTATATGGATCTCAAACCTATCCACAACTACAATTGTGGGAAATATCATTTCAAATAAACAATCGTATCGCCTAGATCCTTAACAATTTTACGAAACCATCTGTGAAACCCAATGGCCTCATCCTGCACAAAATCCACCAGATATTAGCTCCATTGATGAATGGGTTTTCTCAGCCAAAGTAGAGGTTTCCTAGTAGAATAATATATTGAATTCCTTACCCTTGAGAGAGTGCCAAGCTGCGATGACAACCATCACCAACATGACAAGGGATATCACTACCATCTGAATGGAATATCAAACTATTTTTGGGTTAGCCGATGAAGCGACTGACAAGGCCCAAATCTTCTACATGCATCTTGAAGCAACACAACTCACATCCACCTCGATTCTCTATAAATGGACCATATTGACCTACAAGATCCATAGGTCATAGTCGCTGGTACAAATGAGGTGGTCTATCTCACTCAACAACTACACACCACCTTGGAAAAAAATGATAGCCAATTCTAGGAGTTCCTCCAAGAACTCGTGAAGACGGTTCCTTCCATTGCATCTATCACACCATGATCAAGGCCATTAGGTCGAGGACAAGCCAAGTAATAGTGTTGGAACCCAAAGTTTTTGGTAAGTTTACACATGCACATAGATCAATCTTAGGTGCACTTCAATTTTTCTCGCACATCAACAATTGTGTGACTGATGAAATAAGGCATGTGTGCCAATCAACTTTCTACACTACGCACTAAAGATCAGAAAGATACCACATGCATGCCAAGTCATAAGAATATCTTCGATAATCTTCCCAAATGATGAAACCAAATAGCACGAGAGATCACGGGGAATATGATGGATGATATGGAAAGTTTGTTAGGACTACCATTCTCCAAAGAGGTTACAAGGGCTGCATGTGGGTGGTAGAAATGTGTAGAATTGACAATCACTAGAGTGAGTGGAGAAGAAGCAAAAGAGATAGAACACTAGAGCAGAGAAGAGAAGGAAAAGGAGAAATGAAGAAACATAAGAGAGAATTGGAAGTATGCAGTAAGAGAGAAGTCAGTTCGAGTTTTGCATGAGTCATGTTACGAGTCTATGTAATAGTTTTGTATGTGGCTGGAACAGTCTTGTAGAGAGTCTGTATTGGATTCAGTCCAGTAGTATGTGAAAAAATTGAATAGAGAGCACAAATCACATTGTAGTGCATAGCTTGTAGAATGTATCATAGTAAAGGGCACTATTCTTATTGCATTATGAGTATATTGATGTATGCAATCTACCATTTAATGGAGATAATACAAAGTTATAATTCTCTCTATCCATGACTTTGTTTATTCTGCATTTAATAGGTGAATGTGTTAATGGTGTATGTTGTTAGTATGTTATTGAATCGTGATGAAATTTATGAATATTATCTCGAGTGGCCTCATGGTATTCTTTATGCCTTCATCTCTGACACAAGATCAGACGGTCTCTGTGATTCTCATGGTGTCTTGGGTGAGACCTTCTTCAATCCTTGACTAAATATTGATATGTCGACACCTTGGGGGTGTTTTTGGTCAAATTTGGATGAACCCTAGGTCATCAACCCCCCAATGTTAGGAATAATGTGTGCAAGCCAGACAACAATGGTAGTGCTAAAAACACAATTATTGTAACAATGATAAAGAAATTAAAGCTAACATAATAGAAGCACGTACAACCATACCAACTTATCTAATTTCAATGCAGATATGAAGTGGTGGGGACTAACTAGTGCAAGGTATAATTTAACATTGATAAATATAAGGTGATGTCATACCCATGGATGCTTTTCATTTATTGTTGCAGCATTGAAAAATAATGTTGGTAACATCCTACCTCACTATTGACCAAAATAGGTCACCTATGTTTTACCTCTCTTGGATTAATAAAAAAATATGATTCCAGAAGATGAAATTTTTTGAACTATTATAAGTTCATTGTGTATCCCTCAGTCTCAGCTTTGCCACACATTTTTTGGATCGGAAATATGAGTTCATATACTCAAGAAATCCAGTTTTAAAGTTTAAGTGGAAAATGACACCTCTTCCATGTGGAACAAAGCTAATTTCTCGAACACATATCCAAATTTTCTTAGGCCCAAGTCCCTTGGTTTCTTCAATTTCTCGGTTTCAAAACCCATAAAAATCTTCTATTATATCTCTCATGGGCACCCACCATAATTATCCACTCTTCTTTCATCTCTTTTACCATATCACCTTTTCCATACTTAGTCTAATTTTTGAATTTTTTCGTGCTCTTCTCTTATTTCCCACACACTTATCACCTATTTCCCATGCTTAGTTATTTTTTCAATTATTCTCCTAACCCGACTCCATGCATATTCCCAAACTCCCCCTCACTCTTGACACCTACAAACTACCATACCCTCTCACTTACCCTTTATTTCTACCCTCCTCACATACTTAACCATATTTTGAGTTACGGCGGGGAAGGACACCCACCATTCCCTTAATCCCTCACCTCACTCCCCAACCCAACACTCACCTCACTCCCCTTATACCTGCCCCTTATTTTATACTTGAACTTTTTTTCATTTTTTTCATACTCTTGGACTCACCTCAACCATCCCCCTCACATTCCTCACCCCTGCGAGTCCAAAAGTCTTCTCCCCTCATCCCCCCACCTCAACTTCGCCACCTACATTTCTACCCTTCCCCCTATACTACTCCTTCCCTCTTTCTCGTTCACTTCTCTCCTCATACTTTACCTTTATTTAAAACTTTCACATTTAAATCAAACCAATAAGAACTTAACACTTGTCATCAACTAAACCCATCTTCCACCTATCCTATAATTTAATATTCTATTTCCTAGCCAATAAAACTCTTACACATGGCAATTTTATGAGAGTGACACATGGCACACTCTTATTGGATACATATGATAGATTTTTGACCTATCATATGAAGACATATGGCATCTCATCATTGGTGACATGTGGAAGTATACTAGTGATGACACATGGAAATATTCAGTTGGCACATCAACATGGTCACTATGGTCACTGGGTAGATTTGTGGTTGACTTGGCATGCAAAATTATTATTTTATTTAACAATTTTCGAAGGGTCAAATCCTCCAAGCTCCATAACCTCCTCCCTTATTGTTTCTTGTTAAGTCTATGTTGCACTTAACTTTATATACCATTATATACCAAAATATCCCATGCATGTGGGATAATTGATATGAATAAAAATCGAATTTCATGAAGAAAATGATGAAATTCATCCAAGGGCTGAGATTTGCCCATCAATTTGATTGGCGGTGGCTGAGTGTTAATCTTGCAGAGGCCATAACTTGAGCTCTGGGTGTCGGAATCGTGCAAACTTTATATTCTTAGAAATTTATTTAGATGAAGAAGATGATGATATAGGTTTCAAGGGATGAAAATTGCTATATTTTTCCCATGAATTAAAATATCAGGCAGCTTCATTTTTAATGGGCCTGCGCGACAATTCAACTTCACGAGCTCATATCTTGAGATCTGGGTAACGGATTTGGGAAAAATTTATATCGTTGAAAAGATAATATGATGAATATCACATATGAAGTGATTTGAATGCCTTAAAAAGTTGACAATCACTTTCAGAAAATTAAAACAATGTCCACTTTTAAAGGAAAATTAATTAATTTTTTGAAAATAAAAGTTTATTTAAAAACTTTTATTTAAGAAGAAAAAGAACCCATTTGAAATATTCAGATCTTAATGATGTGAACTCATTTAAAGGAATTAAATAAGGCATTAATCAAAGTGAATGTTTCAAGAAAATAAAGAAAATAATTGTAAGGGAAGTTCAAGAGAGAAAAAACTCTAACTACTCAAGTAGTTGGAAAATCTCATTTTAAAAAGAGAAGAAAGGCTTCATCAAAAAGTGACAATCAGAATTATCAGAGGGGCATGGAAGAAGATTAGAGGAAGAAGAAGGTACAACCATGAATACACAACCAAACTTCTGATAAAAGGAAAGAGATCTCCATCTTCTCCACTCTTTCTATTCTTCTACACCATTTCTCATAGCTTTATGTTTGAGTCTCTGAATTGGGCACAAGGTTGAGTTCTTGAGTGTTCTTCTTGTCTTCTTCAAAAATATTTTTACTATATGATCATTGAGTATTTACAACCATACACGTGACTGTCAAAGCTTTTGTAATGAATAACATTTTTCATGAATAAAATCCACAAAGAATTGCTTCAGGGTTGATTTTGACTGTATCTTGTAACTTTGAGTCTTAAGTATGAGGTATTTGAGATTGACCTATCAAATTCTCTTTTGATATTGATAGTAGTACTCTTTTAAAATTCTTTGAGATGATAAAATGATTCTCTCCTATTTCTTGTGAAGAAGAAATGGATGCATTTATATATGATTAAGAAGATTGTGTATATGATGTTGATCACGAAGAAATTTTGATGTTGAAGCTCTTCTTCAATCTTTTCTTATTGTAAAGAGACTTCTTGTTGTACATAAAGATTATATTAGGTCATTGAAGACCATTTCACTTCATAAATTCAAGCAATAAAAACCTAGGGTTTTCTCCTAATCATTCTCCTAATCCAAGATATTCAAGTTATATCTTTAAGCCAAAGAGGAGTATCACCTCTCTAAAAACGCACGAGGATTCATATCCTCATGAGGTTGTCATTTCAGACCTGATGGATTCCAGCATCAACACTCACATCTTGGCTTAATGAATTTTTAAGAAACAAATTGGGTCAAACTTTCAGGAGTTGAATTTTGAATAGTTAGGAATTTAGTTATGTGAATATATTAGCCATGCAGCAAGAGTATTGGTGTACAATTTTCAAATGTTAAGCATAAGCATGACCATGGGGTAAGACTAAGAAACAATTGACCATACAATTGTCAAATGTTAAGCATGACCATGGGGTAAGACTAAAAAACAATTGACCATGTAATAAGAGCACACGGGATAAGACTAAGAAACAACAATGGGAAATATTTCAACATATTAGGAACATAGAACATGGGTTAAGACTAAGAAACACCGATGGGAAATTATTCAACATATTAGGAATACAGAAAGTAGTAAGTAATAGGAGCACGTTCGGATTTTCTTGATTCAACCTATTAAAGACATAGTAAGTAGCCAAGTTAGTGACTATGGGGGCCACATACAATTAATGTAAGAATTTGAATACTACATATGGATTGACACAAAACTAACAATTCAACATAGGAACTTTGACACGGAACTTTGAATACTACATACCAAAAAATTCAACACATTACATTACATAATTCTACAACCATTTTCTCTTCACATCATTTAAATATATTTAAACTTTAATGTATATATATACTTTTTCTTTTTATAGATACATGAAATAAAAATTTCCATATCAAATTATTTAAAAGGTAATATTGAGGTATAAAATAGAAGAAGTTTAAACTTTTTCTTTTTATTTTATTAATGTATAATTTGATTAAATTATTTTTATTAAAATTTTAATTTTTAAATTAATGAAATTGTTACCTTTAATATGTGGACCATCTTGTTACCTTTAGGATCATTGTAGAGGAGTTTCGTAATACTAAAAACAATTTTTTGTGTTGTTTTGTTGACTTTAGAAAAGCTTTTGACATATTTCCTAGGAAAAACCTTTGGAATAGGTTGGAAGAGATAAAAGTGCCTCTTGAGTTGAGGGAAACTACAATAAGGATGTATGAGAATGTTATTGCTAAGTTTAAAAACACTGAGGGGTGGTCAAAAGAGATTAACTGCAATATCAGAGTCAAACAAGGTTGTCCCTTGTCCCCTACCCTTTTCGGCATATACATTGATAAATTAGAAGAATGCTTGGAAAAAAGCAGGTTGTGTCAGCCCTACTCTCACTGGTATAGTCATCAATCTTCTTATTTATGCCGATGATATCGTTGATCCAGGTGGATATCGGTAGCCACCCACTTTTTCTGACTGGCTCAAAACCGTTTTCTGGCAATTTTGGCAATTTACTATTTTTAGCAGGTTTTAACTTCCGAGGCCATTTTGAGGGCCTAAATGAAGGTTTTTCGAGATCGAGGTTCTCAATGATAGTTGAAGGCATAATTGAGCCCCCAAAATGAATCTCCTTGACAATACCTTTCCAACGATCTATCACACGCCTAAAACGGAGATCGTATGCAAAAGTTACGACCCCGGGAAGTTGATGTACTCACTT
>SNQJ01S0001726.1:155122-168961 GCA_010110895.2 Picea sitchensis
CGATTTTATTTCTATTTTGGGCCGAGGTGGTTGAATCTGACTTCCTAAACTTGAGGGGTGATATATCCTATTTATTCATGTAATTTTAATTTAAAAGTGTGTATTCTTGCACCCAAGAAGGTTGTTCTCTATAATATTTTTCAAATTCATCAACAATAAAAGGGATTTTTTCACAAGATTCTTGTGTGTTGATGATTGGTGAAGTCTTCTTTCTTCGTCGAATGTGATTCTACTCAGTCATCATTATGTTTTCTTTCTCTCATTTTTAAAAGGAGATTTAGCACATAATTTATCTCTGATACTCTGTGTCGAGCTTTTAAAATCTTAATGTTTTCTTCCGATATTAAAATGATGAAATTCTTAAATGCTTTGTTATTGTGATTGACCATCTCCTCTGCTTCTCTTGTACACCTCTTTAATTTAAAAGGATCCAACGTTTGCATTAAATTTCCCTGTGGAAATACCTTGTAAATATGTGTTTGATTTCAAACTTGTCACAGACCCCATAGCCCAATAGGATTCTAAAGCAGTCCTTTCATCCAAACACCTCAAATATAAAATCCAAACTCTGAACTCATTAGCTAGCCTAATATCTATTCAAACAAATCTATATCAAACAGAGAGATCCCTCTTTGAGTCTTGGAGGGCCAGATCCAAGGCTTGAAGTGTTTTGATGTGGCCTCTGTGACTGCCTCCATAGCCTTGGGAAAATTACAGAGTGCTAAGCGAATGGTGACCATACTGGGGAACTTTCTCCAGTACTGCACTTCAAGTTCCAGATCTGATCACTAATGGTGGACAGTCAGCAGACACAAGAAGGCTAAGATAATTCACCTAGTGACTCCAATCAACTCCAAACAGTGCCGACTCAAAGACTCCACTGGAGGAAGAACCTGAAGCATGACCAAGAAGCCCAGAAAGATCAGGTACTCAAGCCCAAATTGCATTCAAGACATCTTTGGTTTTATTTGCAGTTATGTCTTATCTTATTCTAAACCTGATCAAAAGTACATTGATGAAGATTTCATTGACCACCTTCTAATTGATGAGCTCAAGAGACTAAGCCCCAAATTATAGATCATGTACATACTCATACATTTGCAGAAAGCCCAGTGAGACATGAGCCTCGTGCTTTATCTCCTGCTATTGTTGAAATTCCAGTTAGCTACAAGCCCCTTGCTTTACCTCCTATACTAGTAAAAGTCCCAGACAGATATAAGCCTCTATATTTTCCTCCTATTCTCCATGACCTCCATGTCAATTACATCAATAATCTGCCTAGGTTTGATGGAGAAAATGTGAAAATCACTGTTGAAAAGCATATCCAAAGTCTTGAGGATGTTCTTGATCTGTTTGAGGTAGAAGATGATGATGTCTACATCAGAATGTTTTCCCTATCATTGCAAGGCAAAGTCAAAAATTGGTTTAAGGGTCTTCCAGCTGCTAGCATTAGCAACTTCCATCAGTTTGTAAAATTTTTCTTAGATTGATGGGTGATCATGAGAAATGTTTTTCTCATCCTAGAAGAATATGACCATTTGAAAAGGTAGCCAGGGGAGATAGTACCTCAGTTTTCCGAAAGGTTCAATAAGGTATATCATTCAATACCTGTGGATGTAAGGCCCCCTCCTGGTTTAGCTCAATTGCATTACCCAGATGCCTTTAATCCAAAAATGACATTCTAGTTAAGAGAAAGAGACACTGCAACCCTGGAGGAAATGAAAATTGTTGAAGTTGAGGTAGAAGCCAATCTGCTGAACAAAAGGTCCAAGCTAAGAGTAGAAGAGAAGTCTAGAACATAAAATAAATAGATGACATATTCAAAAGTGAAGCTAGATGTCTTGGCCAACACTGTAAAAGAGATTATGAAAGAAATTGGCAGGAAAGGGGAGCATGTTGTTCAAGTACCTTGTGTTCCATTAGTGTTAGAATGGACAAGGATCAATGTCCCCAAACACTTTGCAGCCCATCCTCAACATTCTGAACCACCAAAGGATTCTTTCATGTATTCAATTCACGATGTAGTCAAAGATGAAGCTCCATCTCAACTTGCAGAGGAACAACCAGCTAATATGGTGTGCATGTTTGATGACATTTGTTACTTGGATAATCTACCCAAGTGTGATCAGTATGATGATGATCATGAAGATAAAATAGATGTGGATTATTCAAAGCAATCAACAGCATGTCGTTGGCAGGAAGAAGATCAGTTACAGCTCAAATAAAATAATCAACCTTTTCACAACAATCATAACAGCGATGAGGAAAACACAGAAAATTTCATAGTAAGAGAAAAATCTTTGCCCTTATGTTTCTCATATTTTCAATTTCTGAAAAGAAAATCTAGGCTAGTTGTAAAAAGTGAAGACAAAAAATTCTCTGATCAATCAGTTGAAGATGCCATTGTTGATATGGAGGTTGTTCTAAACCCAGAATTGCATCCTTTGACCTACTTTGATTTTCAAATTCCAGATTAAAGATTAAATCCTGAGACAAATTATGAGTTAATCCAAAATAACTTTGTACCATTATGATTTAATTAATTTCAGCTTTTAAAAAAGAATATTGAATATACGCTAAGGGATGAACACATAGAAAAGAAAGAAGTTTCAATGGAACCAATGCAGCAGTCATTTCAATTTTTACATGATTTGATATCTGATGTGTTGGATGACTTGTGTTGTCAAATTCATTTTCCATCATCCAGCTATGGGATGAAAATATGTTATGATATTGACATGATCAGGCAGTCAACTCCATTGTCTTTTTCAACAAAAGTCTCATTACAAAGCCCATCAGAAAATTTGTAGCCATATCAGGAATTTTTTGAGGATCTAGATAGCATAGATACAGTGCCAGATCATGTTGCTGACTTGGTTAAATTTGAACATCAGGAGATAGGTCATGTTTATTATGATCTTATAGCTATCTACATGGAAGAGCTATTGTTTTCATAATTTCCATTGATTCCCAAAGTTTTTGGAATTGTTCACAGTCCCAGAACTTCGTATTGTGGAGACCAGGCTAGAAATTACTCTCAAGAACGAGTAACGGACTTATTTCTGAGTTTTATCAAAGATAGTGGAGGAACAAAGTTATTAGATCAACTGTTGGATTGGATACATTGGCATTTTTCCATTACCTAGTTGAGCAGTGATTGCAATAGATTAGGATAGGAGAGTGTGAATAGGCTCAACATTATGAGCATCTCTTTTTCAGTAGTGTTCTTTTTTATTTTGTCTCATTTGAAAGATGAAAACAGGTACAGGTTGCAGAATAATATTTTGGGATCATCCCAATGAATAAAGCATCAGTCCGCATGTTCAAAGTTCAGTGGTTCTTGACACCTCCTGAAAGAGTTTCCATCCCCAGGTGGAGCCTATGTTGGGGACTTATAATCATAGGTAACTCAATTCTTCGGTTGTTGATTTGGCGTTGATCCCGTGATGAAGACATCTGGCTCAATTGATTCCTTTTTCCCATCCATCTGTTTTTCTCGATCCTTCATCACCCTACTGCATCCTTCATCCACCTCTGCACCCTCACTCCCTTTCCCATTTGTCCCGTTGACCACAACTCGCCCCTGCATGAATAAACAAACTTAGGATTATAAATGAATAATATTAAAGGGTTAGTGGCATCTTCTAATGCTTTTTATCCTAATAAAGTTGTTTTAATAGGATAATTTAAAATAAAATAATGATTCGATTAATTATTAACTTAGTCTAATTAAGTTAGTTGCTTAGGTTAGTAATTAGGTTAGTGTCTAATTAATTTAAATTAATTAAAAAAAAAACAAAAAAAAAATACATATATTAAACAAAACTTAAAAAAAAATTAAAAACATAATAAAAATCAAATTATATATATAAAACATATAAAAATACATATATTAATAAACAAATTAAAATAATAAAATAATAAAAACAACAATAAAAAAAATATAATAAAACAAAAACAAATTAAAAAATCAAACTAGTTAAACTGTAATGTATAACAAATATAATAAACACACAAAACAAAAATTAAAAAATTAAAAAACAAAAACTAATACTATACTAAGTTTCCTACCCACTCCCCCATGCATATCGGACCCTAGTCACATCCCATCAACTTAGGGGTCCGATATGAGTTGTTTTATGAAACCACTCCAGGACACTTGGAAGCTCCACAAGCCATCGGACCCCCCCCCTAAAACCACTTACCACCTCAAGGGGGTCTGAAATACCACCTATCCCCAAAAAAATAGCTTTCCCCAAAACAAATTTAAAAATCGCCCATTTTTTCCTGTTCAGCCTTTCATCTTCCGAAGGTGATTCCGAGCAAACAGAGACATATTTTAAAAAACCAAGAGAGGTTTTTGTTCATAACGGGATTAAGAACAAAAACATCTTCCATATTTTTCATAGGTGCCATGAGCAGGGAGAATCAAAGTCATATTCGAGCCCCATTTTTCCAGTTTTTCATTTTTTTGTTATAGTCCTGATTTTGTGGGAGCTGTTTCGGCGAGCTGGAGGCGAATTCGGAAAAACCAAAAGAGTTTTTTGTCCATAACATGCTCATATAAAATAAATTCTTCCATTTTACGCCTAGGTGTCACTTTTGAGGAGAAACAAAGGTCCGAGTTGACCCCTTTTTTGCAGCAATTCGGCCCGTCTTTCATGGCGGACAGTTCAAGATTTTCAGCAATTGTATTTCTATTTTGGGCTGAGGTGGTTGAATCCAACTTCATAAACTTGAGGGGTGATCTATCCTATTTATTCATGTGATTTAATGTAAAAGTGTGGATTCTTGCACCCAAGAAGGTTGTTCTCTGTAATATTTTTCAAATTCATCAGCAATAAAAGGGACATTTTCACAGGATTCCTGCGTGTTGACGATTGGTAAAGTCTTCTTTCTTCGTCAAATGTTATTCTACTTAGTCATCATTATGTTTTCTTTCTATGATTTTTAAAAGGATATTTAGCACATAATTTATCTCTGATACTCTGTGTCGAGCTTTTAAAATCTTAATGTTTTCTTCCAATATTACAATGATGAAATTCTTAAATGTGTTGTTATTGTGATTGACCATCTCCTCTACTTCTGTTGTACACCTCTTTACTTTAAAAGGATCCAACTTTTGCATTAACTTGCCCTGTGGAAATACCTTGTAAATCTGCGTTTGATTTCAAACTTGTCACAAACCCCATAGCCCAATGGGATCCTAAAGCAGTCCTTTTAGCCAAACACCTCAAATCTAAAATCCAAACTCTGAACTCATTAGCTAGCCTAATATCTATTCATACAAATCTATATCAGATAGAGATATCCCTCTCTGAGTCTTGGAGGGCCAGATCCAAGACTCGAAGTGGTTTTGATGTTGCCTCTGTGACTGCCTCCACATTCTTGGGAAAATTACAGAGTGCTAACACATCCTTCAATCGTTTATTTTTAGTATGCAACTGTGCAATGTCAATATTCAAATAAACGACCTTTGTATAAAGTCAATTATGAGATTCTTCTAAAGCAATGGCCTTTTTCTCATGAATATTCTGCAACTTCTGAAGCACCAAGAATTCAACTTCATCAAGCATTCCCATTATCAATAGAGGGCAAGAACCAAGGCACCAAATTCACAAATGATGATTTTTTAAAAGAAAATGGGTTGATGAGAATTGGACTACAAGAAACAAGACTATCCAGTCGATCTAGTGAGTAATCAACCTTAGTTCAACAAAGGTAATGTATACATGTTAATGTAAAGTTATGCATATACCAATAATACATACCAGTCACACTTATATGACTATCCACGCGAAGAAATCACCAGTTCTCAGCATTCACCTACATAGGCCACTAGTCGACAGAATAAGAGATGGTTCAACATCCAAAAGATTCATGTTTTCAATTCAAGCAGCTAACCAAAAAAATGGAAAGTTATATGGATCAGTGAGGTTGAGTAGCTAGGTCGAAGATATCTTCTAGGGAATCATGGGAATGATTTGATTACCAAACATAAATTAAATTCAAGGTCGGATGGGATGCACCAATGTGTTGGTTAGTCAAGAGGTGAAGATTTGTGGCCAAGTTGAACTATAACCTAGTCCAAAGATCGATTGTATTTGTTGTCAAGTCGAGTGAGGCAATGAAAATATCAGTCCACCTTCACATCGGGTTCACTAGTCCAAAACTCAATTGTATTTGTTTTCAAGTCGAGTGAGGCAATGAAAAGATCAGTCCACCTTCACATTGGGTTCACTAGTCCAAAACTCGATTGTATTTGTTGTCAAGTCGAGTGAGGAAATGAAAAGAATAGTCCACCTTCACATAGGGTTCACTAGTCGATGGTTTTGTCCAAAGGTAAAGGAGAGAGTTGTCGGGTCGATTCAATGACTTATCCTTTGGTTGGATCTCTTGTATTCTAGTTGACAATAAGTGGAGGTCGGGTGGTTCTTAGTCAACGCTAAGGGCTCTAGTCGAATTGAGATAGGGCATCAACCAAGTAATACGAGCCAGTCAATGTTAAAGTCAACCAAGTCAAGGGTTATGTTTGGTTGACGGAGAGACACTTTCGACACAAATAGACTTATTTTTATATGCAATGAGTGGACCCCATTAAAACTTAAAAAAAATCCCAATTGAATCCATTAATAGTTGAGAGCCACTAGTGGATCGATCTCTATATCCACCATACAAGATAGTCCGGCCAAATTCCATGCATTTAGTACAACTAGGGCATAACCTAGAAGGCACAAAAAAAATGAGGGTTTATGTGGCTCAATAAACCAAGACACAAAAAACATATTGGTAATGAGTCTCCAGTTTCAAACAACCAATTACTTATTTGACAAAAAAATATCACAGCTTCACCACTGACTCAATCTCCTTCTTGTTCTCTATGAACTTGAGATCAAAATACCATCATCTCTAATACCATGTTGGGATAGGATACTAATCGTAGAGGAGAATGGATCCAAGAGTAGTGGTGGTGTCTAAAGACATCGTTGCACGAAAGTACAAGCATGCTACATAAGAGATCAAATAAATCTCTCTTGATGATGATAGACTGAAAAGAAGCATCATCTATAAATAGGTTCTAGTCATGGACCAAACCAACAATCATGAGATGTAGTTGGTTGTACCTATCCTTAAAACATGGATCTGGGACCCAAAATGGACATGGTAAACCAATAGTTTAGTCAGTCATTGACCCAAAGAACTAGACAACTTCCTTAACCAACAAGGTGAGGTTTACGATGGAACCCAATGTTCTAACACAACCAAGTATTCTACAACTTAGAGATACCACATTGTTGTTCGAGTTTCCACTTACCAACTAATTATAAGAAACCTACATAATTTGGGTAGTGATGAAATTCTTCAACACTCTGTGTTGGATCATGAGAACAATGATGTCTTTCGGGAATGTCATCATGGGGTTGTAGGAGGACATTTTGGAGGAAATGAAACAACCTGCAATATTGACAAAGAAATATAGAAGCCCTGGCATGACCGTAACCTCAAGACCAAGTCATTTTGTAAGGGAGCCTCATTTTTCTTTATGATATTAAGTACTTGAACCATTCAAACAATCTCCAAATGCACTAGATAGGACCATATCTATTGTAAATATTAGATAATATGTTGTGGTCTACCTAGCCCAATATTGATGGTATTCTTTGGCTAGGATGGGTGAATGGTGACCTCCTAAATCCCCATACCCTATCCCCTTGATTCATTATTTATGTGCAACTCATGTTTAGAGGGTTTAGTAGCTTAGGTTAGTTTTAGTTTTCTTTAAGTTTTTATTTGGTTCATGATAGTCTTGTGGTTCAATCTTGTTTCCTTTCTATAGTACTAGTCCAAGGCCATGTTGAGTTTTGGTTTTCTCATTTATTCTAGTTGTGGCCATAATGTGTGGTTGTGGAAGTGTCAACCTAGTCGTTTTTTAGCAGAAGTCACATGTTTATGGTTGGGAAGGGAGAAATAAGTTAATCACATTTATCACCATTGATCTATTATGATTATATTTTGACATAGTTGATTCTTATATCACTACATTTACGACTGATGGAAGTGCGATTTGAAGTTGTGAGAATTGGTTTGTAGTCTATATTGTTAATCCAATAAAGTCCAAAGAAGAGGGTGTGTTAGGTTCAAGTTGAACTCACAAGGTTAGGGTGAAAAATGAATCACACTAAGAGGGGTTTTATAGGATGGGTTTTAATGTCACTATGTCTATGTCTTAAAAATCATCATTGAATCAATATTGGGAAATAGTTTGTCATGAAAATCCTTTTCATGTGTGGAGAAATCCCACTCATTGTTTTGTAGTAAATTCATTTGGGTGTTTTTATTCTTGGGACTTATCCATTTTTCATCATTTTATATTCTTGTTGTGATACACAACTCTGATTTCTAGTAGTGTCTCATGCTTCTGCTACATCATCAAAACAATCTAGAGTTGTTCAACAACTTTGGCCTCCCATTACCAAAGTTTGTCAAAGAGGTGTGAGATCTCAATTTTTCATTATCGATAAAGTTACGGGAACAAACTCCCAAGACATGAGGAACAAAGAAAAAATATCTAACTAAATTGTGGATCCAAGGTGGAAGTCTCAAGTGACCTCCATGGAAAAATAAAATAGATGAGGCTAGTGGACCATGAATTTACCGACAATGATTTATTTAGAGATTTACAACCATTGGTGTATGTGGATCAAGTTCCCTTAGAGAATGGGGAAATCACCAATGATTGGAAGTCTACCTTTGAGCCACTATGTGATTCTTCTCTAATGAATTTGTTTAACCTTCAAACATTTGGAAACACTACTGAGGTTTCTCAATGTATGAATTTATTTATCACTCGATTCCACCACAATTCCCTTTGGTTATAGAAAGCATACCCTATCAATTCTTAGGATATCCAGGAATACATAGGTTAGTCCATGGAGGGGCAGGATGTCATAGATGCATTTCAAGGTGACAACAAACATGGAAAGAAATATGGGGAACCTAGACTATATGAAAATAATGACACTAAGTAGGGAGGATATGAGGCAATCATTCACTTGCTCCATAATGAGTAGATTTGAGTTTCCTATAAAGTCATGACTTACCACCTCATGTGAAAATATTCTAAGGGTGAGTGGTGTCTTGACACTCTATCTGTTGTTGAGTTTTGTGTTTGGGGTGTCTGATTGAACTTGTGCACATTTTTTATGCTTAACTAGAAACCACCAAAAATTCATCAACTTTAGTCTACCTAAGGTAAAACAGTTCTTTTAATACAATATAGGCCCTAGTGGGTTTAGAAATATGCTTATAATATCACCTTCAATTATGTTTCTTTTGCTAATTGGTATGAGAGATTATTATAGCCACCAATGCATCCATCCACATGTTGAAGTATTTGATAGACACACATGGAGGAAAAATATAGTTCAGGATTGATAAAGACAACACCTATGTGAATCCTATGTTTAAATTGTAGATAAGACTACTCTTATGGAATTTTGGTAGGTTGCATAGAGTACATACTTGGGGTTACAATAGTTAGAATCATTTGCAAATATTGAATGGTAGACAGTTTCACAAATGCAACCCTCGGAACTAGATAGTGACAAGGTGCAAGCCTTCATTACCAAGGCCTAAATTCTATTGAGTAAGTGGACAAAGGAGCTTCACACATTTAGTTAGTTCCATGCTCATCCAAATTCCTTTGTCCTAGATATAGCCCCTTCATTTAAAGGATAGGAAAAAAAAAAAAATGTGTAGAGAATATGAGTTTTCCCAAGGGAATTCAACAGGTGTGATCAGGGCATGTTGGCCCCCTTTTGGGGGATGATGCACAAGAGGGAGGATAGCATGACATATGGATATCCTAGGCTGTGCCATGTGGAACTACAAGCCATTACATAGAAAAAGGAAGGAAACCTTATTTTGTGTCCTAGGTCGTCTAAGCCATTTCTGATATGCAATGTAATGTATTTATGAAGATAACTAGGAAAGATAGGGTTTGATAGAGTCAAAGATAATCAACGCTCATTGTATATGTAGTCCATTTGGGTTATGGATAGAGGTTATTGTCACTATTATTTTTGTTAGTCTTTTAGGTCTATATGTTGAGGAATATTTTGTTGTTTCGACAAAAGGTTTTATATTATGTTGTTTCTTTTATAAACCATCCATCTCATTGCTATGGGTGTAATGATGTACTAGATTCTAATGGTGTTATGTAATAATGGAAGCTCCCATTCTTTTCAAGTTGTGTGTTTTCTATTAACTATTGTGTAGGTGATTATGTTTATTTCATGTTAGAGTAAATCAATTTTATGTTATAAATCTACACATAATATGAATGTTATAGAGTTGCATAACAATGATGTAGTTTCAATTATGAATAAAAACTAGAAAACTAGAAGTAGAATGGTTACAAACTCATCTTGTATCTTCCCTCTATATCTTTAAGTCTCAAAAGTGCTCCAGGTGAGACCTTCTCCTGATTGAGATTCAAAATACCAACATAGTAGACTACAACAAACCTTTGTTGGACACCCATGAGAAACATGGTCTCCCAAAAATATAACAACTAATTTTATTAAAAATAATGAATGAAGGAATAAAAACCCATTTATTATGCATGCATGTTAAAACATAATTACAAATAGTTTACATGCAATTTGAAATAAATTATGAATAATTTATATAATTATTTAAACATAAAGATATAATTATTTATATAGTTTAAGTTCAAAGTTTTTATTGGACACTTCATCCATCATCAAGGATATAGAAAGTTGATATGTTGTAAAAGAGTGTTGAGGTAGATAAATATAGATTAAAGGAAATTATTATTACCAAATTAACAGTTGGCATTAAATAAATAAATTAGTAATGATAATAAAGAAGATAAAATAAAATAATAATTACTATTAGCAAATTGAGGGGTATTAGATAAGGATAAAGGAAAGTCAAATATCTTAAAAAAAATTATTAATTTGAAATAATAATAATTGAAAGTAGAGAGTAATGAATAATGTATTAAATTATTAGTAAAGTTAATTGGTTATGAAAGTGGAGAAGGTGATAAAAAAAATGTTTAAAGTTCGAAGGACAATTAATGAAGATTAAGGGTGATTAAAAATTAAAGAAAGAATGGATAAATAAAAAGAGATAATAATTAAATAGAAAAATTACAAGAGATTAAAGAGAGATAATAGAAGAAAAGGGATTGTGGAAATATCAAATTCCAATCATTAAACAAATGAAGATTAAAAAGCAAATAAAAAGAGAGGGGATGAAATTTAGGCCAATTAATATTAGGAAATCAAAGGGAGACTAAATGTTTAAATAGGGTAATAAATAAAGAGAAAAAGGTTTAAAAGGGGAAGAAAAGTCCAAGGAAATTCAGAGAATAGATCAAAAATTAAGTAATAGAAATAAGGTGAAAAACTTAAGTAAGAGGTGGAGAAAAGATGCTATAGGACAAAAAGAAATTGGGGTTAGTTGGTCAAATAGGTAGGACATAGAGGTTCAAGCTTGGTTTCACAGGAGAAAGTTTAATAGTTTAGTTTATGTATGGTAGGTTTCTATGAATGTTTTAGCTTGTTTCCATCTTCTCGTTTAAAGTTATTAGGATGCTTTTCGATTTATAGGGCTTCTCCTATGAGTTGAGAGGAGTAATGCAGGGTTTGGGTTAATATTTTGGTTTGGTCAAAGAAAATAAGGTGGTTAGAATGAAAGGAGTGTTCAATGATAGAAGATTTAGAGATTCAATTGTGGGTAGTGTCAGCTATATGCTCTTTAAGCAGGAGTTTAAAGGATCTCCGGTTTGGCCTATGTAATATTTCCCACAAGAGCACGAAATCTCGTAAACTCTTGGGCCAAGCATTTGGTCACATTTATCTTTTGCAATTCTGAAAAATTGTTTGGGGGTTTTATGAGGTTTGAACACAATTTTGATATTCTTCTTAGTCAAAAGTTGCCTAATGTGATGGGTGGTCCCTTGGATATAAGGAAGAGAGAGGAGAGGAGGAAGAAGAGATTTTATGTTTAGGTTCGTTGGTTGAAAAAAAGGATTGATTAATTTGGGAGAGAGTAACCATTCGATAAAAGTGCTTTGGTTACATGGGTATTTTCCTCTACCAAGAATAGGAGTTAAGGTGCAATATGCACCTCAATTCATAATAGTTTACTAATTTAATACTTTATTCATTACTTTCTACTTTCAATTATTATTATTTCAAGTTAAAATTTTATGGTTTCAAGTTAATAATTCATTTTTCATATATTTGATTTTCATTTATCCTTACTAATTTATTTAATGTCAATTGTCAATTTGGTAACAATAATCTTTTTTAATCTATATTTAGCCACCTCAACACTCTTTTACAAAATATTAGATGGATGAAGTGTTTACTAGAAATGTTGGAAGTTTCAAAAGTCCACACACAATTTCGATCCAAAATTTTCTCTAACATTATAATTAATTGTGAAAACCTACATACTAAGAATGTTTTTTTATTTTATAATTAACAATAATATTTTTTTTAAATTAAAATCTACATTTTAAATAATATTTTATTGATTCATTTATTTATTTTATTGATTTATAGTTTTTTTTTTATATAAGTGAGTTGAAATTCTATATTTCTATACAACTATAATACAAAATTAAAAAAACATAACTTAACATATTCAGTGATAAACTATAATACAAAAGTAAAAAAACAAAACTTAACATATTCAGTAATAGATAACAATAAGTAGTGCATAAAAACAGTGGTTAATGCTACGCTAGTCTAAGATAGATGATTGACTAGCTTTCGTCTTTTGCTGTTTTTTTCTTTTTCTACTGTTTTTTTACTATCACTATTATCAATGTTAAATATAGTTATTAAAAGAATAAATAATAAATAAAAAAAATTGACTTTCTTTTTAGAAAATTATAAAAATGTATGAAAAATGTTTATTTTAAAAATTATCAATATTATCATTATTAAATATAGTTATTAAAAGAATAAATAATGAATTAAAATAAATAAATAAATTGATTTTCCTTTTAGAAAATTATAAAATGTATGGAAAAAATTTATTTTAAAAATTATAAATAATATTTTATTGATTGATTTATTTATTTTATTGATATGATTTTTTTTACTATCACTATTATCAATGTTAAATATAGTTATTAAAAGAATAAATAATGGATTAAAATAAATAAAAATTTGTCTTTCCTTTTAGAAAATTATAAAAATGTATGGTCAAAGTTTATTTTAAAAATTATAGTATAAAGTTGAATTGCATTATGCCGATTGAGGTTTCTCACGTTTAATTTGTACCATTTTAAAAATGCATTATGTTTAATTTGTACCATTTTTAAAATGCATTATGTTGTTTGAGGTTTCCCCAAGTTTAATTTGCACATTTTTTTTACAAACAATACTTTGTGTTTTTTTTTAATAATTGTGTTTTTGCAAAGATATGAGATCCTCCCTTTAATATGAAATTGAATTATATAATTGGTGAGTTCATACAAATCAAATCAAATGGAATTCATAAATTTTATCTTCAAATTATTTGATTATAAAAATATAATAAATTAAGATAATTGATCTTAATTTATAAGGATAGTAAATTAAGTTTATTTTGATCACAATAATCATCATTATCAATTAATAAAAGAATAAATCTATTTAAAATATAATTTTTACAAATTTTGAATAATAATAAATAAAAATCACCTATATTTTATTTTACATTTCATGGAAATTTAAATACTAGTTGGTTTAATTAATAACAAAAATAAAATTTAAGATTTTTATTCAGCAAATTTTTATTACCTTAATTTAAAAA
>SNQJ01S0001727.1:61714-72536 GCA_010110895.2 Picea sitchensis
AAAGGGGGGGTACCCCCTCTGTGGGGTCCGAGGGGGCTATCCCCCCAGCTGGGGGGTCTGGGGGCAAGTGGGCCCCCGAAGAAAAAATTGCCTTGTAAAAGTATATTGTAATTTCATTGTAAATCTGGACCATTCATTATAAGGTGCAGATCTAACGATAAAGATTATGTTAGGGTTTTTTTCCTAGAAGGCAACCCTCTTTTATGAGGGAAATGTATTGTGGCTATGTATGTTGGTGAGTATTGTATTCTGAGAGAGGAGACTGTGAGAGAAAGAAGAGGAAGTTACAGCGGCTTTTGCTGTAGGTTGTATCCCTTCATTTTGCTGGATAATAATAAAGAAAGGACCTGGCAATTTCTCTGGTGGATGTAGCCCACACTGGGTGAACCATGTAAATCTATGTCTCTCTTGTATTGTGTATCTTCTGTGTTTTGTTTCCGCATTTGTTTTATTTTATTGCTCCACGGTCCTGTTTTTCTAACAATCAGAGCATAGATCTTTCAGATCTTACCTCTTTTATTCAAATCAAACTTCTTTTCCTTAGCATAGATCTTGTCAAACTAAGTAGAGTAATGCACACTAGAGAAACAGATCTACGCATAGAGCTTTCACAATTTCAGGTCAGATCTTTGCACAAGGATTCTTCTTCCTCAGTTCCCAGCAATCACAGTTTTAGGTCCCGACAATAGAACCATTTGTTGGCACAGGGGAAAACCCAGGGTTCAACACTACAACAATTCACCAACAAAACCCCAACTACCGGCCCTTTCAGAAATACTTGCAAAGTAGATGAAGTCTCACCCAAGGTAGAGGCAGGGGTGGTTGCAGGATTCAGGTGTTTGCAACCTTAGCTGGGACACATGTATGTGATTATAATACATTATAGAGCACTTAGCACCGTTATTTCATCATTATTTAACCAATATCTACTCCGCAGAGAAAACAGAGCAGTGCAACATTCACCCTCTTCTAATGTATTTAATCACTTAGCATAAATAAATGGATCAGATCTAGTAGATTCAAGCACTAAGCACATTCACCTATGTCAGATCTAGCATCTAGATTCATCATAAGCACAAAGCATAAATAGATCTATCTATCTATATCAAAGCACTTAGCAAGTAAAGATATAAACACATCAGAACATTGCATAGAGCAAGATAACACAGTATTTACATGGTTCAACCCCACCCTGGGGCTATGTCCACCAACTCTTATTCTTTATTATCTTCAATCGATCATCTACATGCACAGAGCCACAAAAACCCTACTCCACGTAGGACAGGAGATCTGCGTGCACCTTGTCAGATCCTCCTTCCCTAAGATAGGTCTAGCACAAAGCCTTTCATGGTCTGTTACAACCACTTGCACTTAGCTCTACAAGTTTCTCACAATATGCACAGAGCATCTACAAACCATACTTGCACTTAACACTTAGCTTCTCAGCTAGGCTAATTATGTCACCTAGCTACTTATTTATACTTTACAAAATAAGCCTAAAATGGGTAAACCCATGGGCTGACATCCCATACCTGTTACATAATCCCAAATCCCAAAAAGGACCCCAAAAGGGGCCAAGATCCCGCGATATTTGCTTCATCTTGTGCTCTGCCTTCGACAGGCTGTTGAAGTCCCAAAATAGGTCAACTTGAACAAGGATCTCCCAAAACAATCTCATATTTTTCACTCATTCTTACATTCCAACTCTTTGAACCCCAACCTAGACCTGCTAGGTACCTCTTTATACTTATTTTTGGCTTATCATCCATTACATCCTCTTACCAAAAACCTGACCCTAGCATGGTTAGGTATTCTTGCATGCGTGCCTCATGTTTTTTCCTCCTATGTGTGTTCTTTAACTTGCACATGCTTCTTTTCCTACCAGTTGTATTTTCTTTATTTTCACTTTATTCTCCAAAATTAGTCTTTTCCCCAAAATGAGCCTGTGCCCAACACCCAAAAATTCCTTTTCTTTTCCATATTCCTTATGACTCTACAACCTTCAGGTGTCACTATTAGAAGGTTCTGTAAGAGATATTAATCCCTCATCTCTATGGGATTCAAGGTCTTCATCATTATCGTTATTGGTGTACTTGGACCTCATATTTTTTGGTAATTGACTCAACAAACCCATTTTTGTGCAAGAAATCATCCCAATTTTTACCCCTGTTATGTGATTCTAGCATAATTAACAACTTAATCAATCTATGGTGGTGAAGGATTCTAAGTGTGTTCTTAGGGTTTCTCTAAACTTGCTAGGACATCTTATAGATACTCTTCTAAAGATAATAAGGAAAATTCAATTTTTTGCCCCCCTCAAAATGTAACAGAATCCAAATATGATAAAGAAATGTGACTGCATACATGCCCTCAAACACCAGATACCTATGAAGGATGAATAGAGGGTTTATCCAATTATCCATGAGCCACGATCGGGGCACACCTTTAGACCAGATAGCATCTCAGTGTTCTGGTTTCAAAAACTTGGCATAAATTTGTTTGTCGATGATCCTATATTTTTTTTTAATCACTTCTCTCAAGTTCATGGTAAGCTCATCTCCCAAGTCACTGTCTTCTCTAAAAAATTCATGAATAATTCATTGATGCAGGTGACCTTTCCATTAAAACCCACTATGAAACTCAAGGCAACCTAGTCATTGTTCCCTTGAAATTTGATAAAGAAGGAATGCCAGCCTGCAGTCCTCAACATTGATTTATAGGAATTATATTCAACCAACTCTTCTAACACTTCAATTGATCTAGGATCATGTCTATAAACCTCCATTTTGACATAGGAAATTAAATGAGGTGTCAACACTCAGAATTAACAATAGGGAGATTCAAAATTGGACACCCATAATCGTTTTTGCACACATGAAATGAAATGGTTATATTGTTTGAACTAATAATCTCAATGATATCAAGGAAATGGGTCTAGGCAAATATCATAGGACAAATTACTCATGAATTTTGAGTATAGTTAACTAAAACAATTTGAAATGATTATAAAAACTGTGGTTGACAAAATTATGAAAACAAAGTAAAAGTCTGAACCACATATATTTCAATGGGAAAAAAATGGTGATAGCTGTAAGGTAAGGGATGGGTATTGGATTTGGTGCATAGGCTTAATTTATGAAGCCATGGGATATGGATGATAAAGTGGGAGGTATAAACATAAGGAGGATATAAGATAAGGAAAGAGATCAATCTTAAGAGTAGTTGCATTCATAAATGATTTTCTTGTATCTTTAACAAACTAGAAAGATTCTAAAAACATGTTGTTACCTCAAATTTTATAACTCACACATACTTACATATGTGTCTTGGCTTTGAGCTATGTGAAAAAAATCGGAGCTGCTAAAGAACCGATGTTGGTATGAGTGTTCCCAGAATGCTAAAGACTTTCTCATAAGAGGATTCTGATGTAATCTTTTGAAACCTTGGAGATTAATCACACATGTGTTGAGGTTACAACAGACTTATGAATCATTTGAATTTTTAGTATTATGATACTTGTTGTCATCCATCTCATTTAAACCATGAAAAATGAAAAAAAATAAAATACATATATAGGTCTTCATGTACCCTCTATGCAGTTCCTCTACTAGAAAAACAAAAATCTTTGAAAAACTTAACCAATGTTGTCGTTGAAGAAAGTTGGGGTTGATGAAGTAAATGTTGATTTTGATGGAGATTACATTGATTTTATTCAAGGTGTATTGCAGGCTGTAAAATGTGGGCTAATGTTGGGGGTCGGGTAGAAGGTGTACTTGAGTTGAGAGATCGCGAAAATATTTGAAGAAAATGTTGTTGTTGTTAAAGACTAAAGTTGATGGACACTTGAAAATATGATCCAGGATGTTGGAGATGATGAATGTTGATCAAATTTGTAGATGATGAAGAAATCATTTTGTAAAGAAGATGTTGATGCTTCATTATATGAAAATATGAACTTTGTTTATTAGAACCAAACTGAAAATGAAAAGTTGAATACTGAACCAAAACTCACAGTATACCGTTGTTGTTGATTCCATAAACCATATAGTCTTCACATATAACCCCTACTAGAACAATTCAATCTATGTGAATGGATTTACTTGGTGTCAAACATAGAAAGAAATCATTGGATTATCAATCAATAATGTAAATCATTAAACAATGCAAGATGACCCACCGTTAATGTCAATTGGCATAAAGGTACAAAAGTAAATTCTAGTTGGTGTGAATGAATGTGTTGGATCCAAACACCTATAGAATCCATCATTCAAGGGACATTGATGTATTCCCTTGTTGATAGTGAGAGAACTTTCCATTAAGGCATGCATTCCCCAAGGTACTTATAAACAGCTCTAATCTCAATCCCAAATGATGTGTTGGAGTTGATGAGATAACATTTGTCAGAAGGTGGGCCTTAATTAATCCCACATTAGCCGACATGATCATAAAACACAAACAATTTTGAAGAACCAAAATATAAGATCGAACCAACATGCAGAACTTTATTGCAAATTTTACCCGCTAGTTGCCTAGTTTTCAAGCAAAACTCATGTCCATTTGTGCTAGTAACTTGGTTTTCACAATTGAACTTATTTTTATCTTTAATATTTTATTTATTTATTTACACTATCCTAATTTACTTGAAAACAAATCATTTTCTCAAGTGTAGGATTTTTTCCAATGTAACCATGTGTGTAACAATATTACAAATGTACTCACATTCTGGTTTGAAAAATATACTTAACAAGTACTAGAACAAAAAGGACCAGCTGCCCCGACTGCGATGATCAAGAAATTCATAAGAATAGAGGGGTGCTTTAGTGTGATGGTCGTTTGGAACAAAATTTCAATGTAGTCATGTTTCCCTTGGTTTACTTTTTGATTAGCACTACTTTGCAAGTCCCCCTTTGTCATGTCATGCAAATCTTATACCATTTTTTATTGGTCTCTTTAACACATAAAGGATTTGATGATAGGCGTAGTAGAAATTCCTCAATCTCGGGTCATTTTGTCTGCTCCTCATATATTTTTTTCCATAGCTTGTTGGTCTCTTCTAGGTCTTCCTTTTGATGTTTATCATGGATTTTTTTATCTTCTATCACTTCCTAAAGCACAAATATGTTCCTAATTGTTGTCATAATTTGCTCCTCCTGAGATGCCGAGATATTTACAAACATTGCTAGGATTTGAGAGATCTCTTTGAGTAACATCCCTCTTTACTCAACATATTATTGAACATTCTTAAATTATTTTTGTTCATTGATAACTCTTGTCTCGCAACATGGATTAGTTCATGGGGCTCTTACAACACCTTAAAAATAGGGAAATAAATGAAATCAATGGAAATGAAAGCACAATATTTAAGAAATTTGAAAAAATGTTCACAAGAGTTAGATCATGCATCAAAATAAGATAAGACACATTAAACCAACATGATGAGGGCTCGGAGAAACTCACTAAAGTGAATGTGACGGGATAAAACCCTTTTAGAAATCTTGAAGTGAGGTTGCCTTTGCATCTTATCGTTTCTTCTCCTCCAAGTCTTAAATGTAGGTTCAACAAAATTATGCGCAAAAACAAAAACTATAAGTTCTCTAATACCTTTAGCACCTCCCTGGAAATTACACCAAAAATGTTGGGTTATTTATATGCATAAATCCTTGACATTAATTAATCAATCTAGGAATTCGTAGACTTCGATATGAAAGCACAAGAAATGCACAATCAGAGCCTATTCTAGCCTATGCTATCAATTAATGCCGACAAAACACACTTTGAAATGCAATAAATGAAATCAAGTTTCCTATCACTAAAGATACCAATCCAAAAATAAAAAGTTTATTCAAATCACAAAGAAATTTAAGGAAATCAAAACGGAATCTCAAACATCTTAATCTCTCATTCACAGATTTATATCAAGATGAACAAGGGAACTGCATACTATGTCAAGATGTATAGTCCATGCATAGATATGTCTTCTTACGGGATCTTGTTCAATTAATGAATTCTTAATACTTCAATCTGTGAGGGGATAAAAATACCTAAGACTATAAATCAAACCTATGAACAATGATTAGTTCATTAGTTTGAGGTTTCATTAAGGGCATATAATGCAATATTTCACTTGAGTTTTAAGTGTTCATGCACTTGATAAATGATTAACTTATCAAACAAAATGAGTTCTAAGTATTGCAATTTAACTTTTACGAGTATGCATACCATTCAAGCTATCACCCAAGACAATCAACATAAGAGTTAAACTCTTGCAAAATGTTACTAATGGAATCTTGGAATTACAAGCTTAGAAAGGAAAATGATAAACTTTGTAAACTCATAAACTAAAGATGAAAATTGATATGTTAAGTGTGACAAGTCCTTGTTGGTGGTACTACACATTTGCATTTAGATTACTTGTCCATGTGAAATTATGACTCAAAGAGATTCTTGCCATTAATTTTAACATATGCATTCATTCAAAATAAAATAACAAAAGAATCAAATTAGAACTAGGTATTAGCCTATTAAGGGTTTTTCCTAAGCAGGGATCGAGGTAATCTCTTCCACCTGAGTGTTCTTGTACTCTCACAATGATGAGTTCAACTCTCAAGAATCCCAATCACTACAAAAACCCATAATCCTTGGAATGGCATTAGTTCAAAAGAAACAAAACATATATAACATCAAATTGATTTCAAATGGTAATGAATCATAAATGAGATTTGAAGGAACTGTTAGTATTTTTGAAGGTAAGATGAGTTACATGATTACTTTTAATAAAATAATGTAAGTCAAAATAGAAACATATAACACTACTAAACATATTCTAATTGTTACACAAATGATAAACTCATAAACTAAAGATGTAAATTGATATGTTCGGCGTGACAAGTCCTTGTTGGTAGTACTACACATTTTCATTCACATTACTTGTCTCTATGCAATTATGACTCTGAGAGATTCTATCCATTCATTTAACATATGCATTCATTCAAAATAAAATAACAAAAGAATCAAATCAGAACCAGGTATTGGCCTATTAAGAGTTGCTCCTAAGCAGGGCTTGAGGTACTCTCTTCCACCTGATGTTAGAAAAACAGGATCGCGGAGTAATAAAATAAAAACAAATGCATAAATAAAACATAGAAGATACATAATAGAATAAAGACATATATATACATGGTTCACCCAGTGTGGGCTACGTCCACCAGAGAAATTGCCAGGTCCCTCCTTTTTATCATCCAACAAATGAAGGGATACAACCTACAACACACCCATTGTAACGTCCTCTTCTTTCTATCGCGGTATCCTCTCTTAGAATACAATATTCGCAATGATTCATAGCCGCAATACATTTCCCTCATAAAAGAGGGTTTCCTTCTAGGGAAAAAAACCCTAACATAACTTCTACCATCATATCTGCAACCTTATAATGAATGGTCGAGATTTACTATGAAATTACAATATACATTTACAAGGAAATTTTTCCTTCAGGGGATTCACCCATGAACCCCCGCCGAGGGCCCACTTTTCCCCAGACCCTTCAAGAGGAGAAATCCCCCCTACACCCCCCCGTCTTGGAGGGGTGTACAGTATTTCAGGGTGTACAATCTTCATGTGGTGTAAACACGGCTGAAAACAAAGACCTATGAAACAGGAAAATAATCAGGCTCCACAACCAACAATCTCCCACTTGGAGACTGATCACAACAACTCAACTATTGTTGTACATTTTGGACTATACTCCACCTTGGACCTGGAAAATTTCTCATCTTCACCTTCATGCTTGAAGACAAACTAAAACTGAGAAGGAACCCAGTTTCTCCCTGGTTACTCCCTTTGTTAACATGCCTGCAAGATTCTGGCTATTATGTATCTTTTCCAACTTCAAATGTCCATCTTCCAAGATAGATCATATGAAATGGTACCTGATTTGTATATGCTTAGTCTTTGAATGGAATTTTTAGTTATTTTCAAGATGAATGACACTCTCATTGTCACAGTACAACCTATTATTCTCTTTCTTCTTTCCCAATTCCTCCATAAACCTCTGTAACCAATTCATATATTTATTAGCCTTTATAGTAGCAACAAAATCTACCTCTATTGTTGAAAGTGAAACAACATTTTGCAGTTTCAAAATTCAACTTACTAATGTTCCACCTAGAGTAAAAACATACCCTGTGGTATTCCTCCTGCTATATTTATCACCTTCCATATCTAAATCACCATATTCCTGTAGAATAGTGTTTGAACCTCCAAAACATAATGCATGAGTAGCAATACCTTTCAAATACTTGAGAATCCAATTTACTTCCTCCCAATGTTCTTTACCTGTATTGTTCATATACCTACTCACAACTCCCACTGCATGTGCAATATCTGGTCTTGCGCAAACCATCGCATACATCAAGCTACCAATTGCTGATGAATAAGGGACCCTGTACATGTATTATATCTCCTCTTGTGTCTTGGGACACATTTATTTTGTTAATTTTAAATGTCTGGCCAAGGGTGTACTAACTGGTTTTGCATTCATCATTATAAACCTCTCCAACACCTTCTATATGTACTCACCCTAAGACAATGTCAAACTATGATTTTTCCTATCTCTTGTTATTCCCATACCAAGGATTTTATTTGCAGCACCCAAATCCTTCATCGCAAATGAATTAGATAATTTCTTCTTGAGCACATTTATATCATGCATATTAGACCCTGCAATAACCATGTCATGTACATAAAATAGCAAGATAATATAGTTTCCATTTTATATCTTTTTAAAATAAACATAGTGATCAGAATGACATCTACTATAACCTTGTTCTATAATAAAACTTTCAAACTTCAAATACCACTACCTTGGAGCTTGATTTAGGCCATACAATATCTTCTTCAACCTGCATACCAAATTTTCCTTCCCTTTGACCTCATACCCCTGTGGTTGCTGCATATAAATCTCTTCCTCGAAATCCCCATGGAGAAAAGTTGTTTTTACATCTTATTGTTCAAGAAGTAAATCTTCTACTACCACAAGACTTAAAATAGTCCTAATTGAATTCATTTTAACAACAGGAGAAAATATTTCATCAAAATCTATACCTTTCTTTTGTGCAAACCCCTTTACAACAAGTCTAGTCGTGTATCGCTTTTTACCTCCATCTTCTTCCTTCAACTTGTAAACCCATTTATTCTGCAATGTTATTTTTCCTTCATGAAACTAAACCAAATACCAAGTCTAGTTATTTACCATGGAATCCATTTCCTCTTCCATGCCTTTCTCCCACTTATTTTTAGTGTCTACCTGCATTTCCTCTTCATAACATTATGGTTCACCAGAATCAATCAACAATAAATAATACAATGAAGGAGAGAATATTTTAGGGGGTTACTTGGTTAATGGTAGATGCATTTTCTGAGACCCACATAGATCAAGAAAATCAAAATGATCCTGCTTGGATTATGCAGGAAGGATAAAACCCAAAGAAGTTCCAAGATAAAATTGCAAATCACCGCATGCTCTTACTTTAAAAAGATCAGATTCCCAAAGGTCTGATCCCTTTAGAAATTTTATTTGACCAGGATGATATACCTTTAAAGTCTACTTTGTGACCTCAACCCGAAGAAGTTGAATATTGTAATGTAGGAAGTAATGAAAATCCCAAAATGGTCAAAATATCAAAATATCTTCCAACACAAATAAGGAGTAAATAAGCTGAGTTACTTAAACAATATAAAGATGTTTTTGCATGGTCTTATGATGATTTAAAAACTTATGATACTTCTGTTATTGAACACAAAATTCCCTTAAAACATGGTATTAAGCCTTTCAAGTAGAATCTTAGATAGATAAACCCAATTCTTCTGTCGGTAATAGAAAAGGGGGTTAAAAAACTCCTTGATGCAAAAATCACCGTTCCCCTCAGATACTCTAAATGTGTGGCCAATTTGGTCCCTGTTAGAAAGAAGAACGATGAAATAAGACTATGCGTTGATTTTAGGAACTTAAATCGGTCTTCTCTTAAAGATAACTACCCGCTCCCAAAAACGGACCATATTTTAGAGAAGGTAGTAGGGGCTAACACAATTTCTATGATTGATGGTTTCTCAGGATATAATCAGATTCTTGTTCATGAAGATGATAGAGAAAAGACTGTGTTTACCACTCCATGGGGAACCTTTATGTATGATAAAATGCCTTTTGGTTTAATGAATGCAGGAGCAACTTTATAGAGAGCAATGGATATCGTGTTCATCAGTGAGAGAGACAAGTTTGTAGTTATTTATCTAGACGATCTGATATTTTTTTCCAATTCTAATGCAGAACATTTGGTGCACCTCAGACAAACTTTCGAAAAATGAATAAAATTTTGTTTGTCTCTTAACCCCCAAAAATCACACTTTGCTATGAAAGAAGGTAAACTTTTAGGTCATATAGCTTCAAAATATGGAATCAAGGTTGATCATAAATGGGTTGAGGCTATTGAACTGATTAATATTCCTAGAAATAGAAAAGAGATTCAATCTTTTTTGGGAAAGATCAATTTTTTGAGGAGATTTATTACTAACTTTTCTTAAATAATCAAATTGATTATAGATATGCTAAAAAGGGAAAATGAATTAAAATGGACCACAAAATCCAAAGCATCTTTTGTGCATGTTAAGAAATCTATAGGAGAAGCATGTAATGATCCCAAGCCAAATTCTTTCTTGGAATCACTAACTACTACTAATTTATTGAGTTATTAAGTGCATACAAGATTCATCAACACATGGAGATCACAATATATTCAAGATGTAGAAGCACAAGCAAATATCTGACCTT
>SNQJ01S0001727.1:79506-134543 GCA_010110895.2 Picea sitchensis
TCCTTTTCCTTTCTTAAGTCAACTTAAAAATATAACTTTTAACTTCTTGACTTTCCCCCCTTCAGTGTGAGACTATGACCTAGTGGGGGTGCCCAGGCCATTGAGTCTCCTCATCACCTCTCTAAGAGGTGGGGGACATTACAAAGCACCAATATTGGTAAGTCCTAATTATACAAAATAATTTTTAATCTTCTCCTTTGCTTCTGAACATACTGTTGCAACAGTGCTCCTTCAAAAGAACGAAGAAGGATTCAAACAACCAATATTTTTTTTCATAAAAATCCTCAGAGATGCAGAGCTAAGATATGACATTCTCGAAAAACAAGCTTACGCGATGGTGAAGGCTCTAAAGGCCTTCCGAACATATGTCTTTCACTCCAAAATAATTTCTTATGTACCAATGAATGCAATTAAATATATCTTGGTTCAACCAGACATTGATGGAAGAAGAGGTAGATGGTTGGCTAAAATTCAAGAGTTTGATTTAGAAGTGAAACCAACCAAGCTAGTGAAAGGTCTAGGTCTGGCAAGGCTGTTAGACAAATCAAATTTTAGAGCGCTTGGAATAAATAGCTTCGAATCACATGATTCTCTTCTAGATATAGAGGAAATTGACAATCAAGCACCTATAATTCATATTAAAGATATTTTTTCTTCCTCTATCTGGTACTGAGATATTGTTACATACCTCCTTACTCTTCAACTCCCAAACAACATGACTCCTTCTAAAACAAGAACTTTAAAGCTACATCCAATTAATTATTGCATTATTGATGGCAAGCTATACTGAAAAGACCCTCTGGGTTTCTTGTTATGTTTCCTGATAGAATCTGAAACAAAAGGTGTCATTGATGAATTTCATGAAGGATTATGCGGAGGAAATCATCCCTAGAGAGAAACAACTTACAAAATTTTAAGGGCAGGATATTATTGGCCAAAATTATTTACTGATGTAAATGAAATGGTTAGAGCTTGCAATCCATGCCAACTGTTTGTTGGTAAGAAAAATATTCTTGCCTTACCTTTAATTCCAGGAAAATTTGAATCTCCTTTCCAACAATGGGGCATGGACTTCATTGGATAAATTCATCCACAATCGAGTGCTCAACATAGATGGATTCTAACCACTACTGATTATTTTACGAAATGGGTTGAAGCCATTCCAACCCGGAATGCTACAGATTCAGTAGTGATAAACGTTTTGGAAGAAAACATCCTAGCAAGATTTGGTTGTCCTAGGAAAATAGTTATTGATAATGCTCAGGATTTTAAATCTATTGCAATGATCAATTTATGTCAGAAATACAACATTATTTTAGGTCATTCTACAACTTATTATCCTCAAGGAAATGGGTTGGCCGAATCATCTAACAATATTTTGATGACCATAATCAAGAAAGTTTTGACACAAAATAAAAAATCTTGGCATATACACTTAAAATATGCCTTATGGGCAAACCGAATTGGCACCAAGAAATCTATAGGTATGTCTCCTTTCCAATTAGTTTATGGTATTGATGTTATTTTTCCTATTAATCTTGCTCTTCCTATAATGAAACTCTGGCAGGATGCAAACGAAGAGCCTAGTTATGTTACGAGAATAATGAATCAAATCATCAAAGTTTAGGAGAATAGAGTAGAAGTGGATGATAAGCTCCAAAAATACCAGGATAATATGAAAGTACTTTCTAATAAAAAAGCTAAAAACATGGAGTTTCTTCTTGGCGATTTAGTTTTAAGATGGGAAGATAGAAAGTAAGATGCAGGGAAACATGGTAAATTCGATCATCTCTAGTTTGGACCATTCAAAATTGCAGATACTGAGGGTAAAAACTCATTCTCACTGGAAAATCTTAATGGAGAAATTTGTGACACTCCTATCAATGGGCGTTATTTAAAACATTTCATGCAGTAGTTACATTTTAGATTTCCATTGTTTATATCGGATTGGATTGACCTTGGCATTTTAATTTTCAATTGTTATTTTCTTTTTGTAAATTACCAAAGTCATTTGATCATTTGTTGTAAATATTTTCAATAAATTTATGATTGCTTGATATCATTGAAACAAAATATAAAAACACCTATATCATATATCATCTCTATTCTACAGGATTTTCTGACATTTTGGATTTTATTCCTCTTGTAGAATAGATCTTTTTGAACAAGAGACAAGGTTGAATAAAGATTCGACACTTGTTTTCCAAACATTTGATTTCTCTAAAAATAGGTGATATATTAATAATCTTCCTTGTTGAAAATTCCAAAGGAAAATAAGGTATGAGTCCCTACTCTTCTTATAGTTCAAATAAAATTTTAAGAAAATTCTTTTTGAAATGAATGTGAAGGAAGTTTGTCTCATGATAATATTATCACCTGACCTAAAAATCAAAGAGGTATAAAATTACAACTTAAAGTGTCATGCCGATGAATTCTAAAGCCATCTCTGAAATGAAAATAAAAATGATAATAAATAAACTCTAAAGAAGTCTAAACTAAAGACACAAACTCGTGTGGGATTAGGATATTTTGTTTCAGATCCTTCAAATCTTTGATTTGGTTACTTTTTACCTATCCCCAAATTTTTATTCATTTCATATTTTCTTTTTCCTTTCTCCCCCTTTTTAGTCTTCATAGAAATAAAGAAACTTACCTTGACTTTGAAAACTTAAAAACAGATTTTCAAAACAAGATCGGGAGAAAATATTTATTTCCTTTGATTTTAATTGAAAAATTATGTATAGGCTAATCCTGATCATTTTAGCTTTGCTATCGGACTTTAAACTGACTAATTCGCTCAAGATTGATCTGTGAAAAAATTAAAATCCCCATACAAAAGTTTTTCCTATAGGTGAAGGTGTATTGAAAATTGGAAGAAAGTTTGTTCCAGAGTGTCCTTAAAATTGTTGACAAACATTCTTTTCAAAAAATTTAAATAGATATAATTACTTGTATGTTACATACAGATTGATTTCCCCCACTTCAAAATATTAAAATATAAGACATATGGTAAAAGGAAATTCATAATTTGATTGCCCCCATCTTGTCCAAAATAGATGATGAAAGGAAATGTGTATATCGATTTCCCTCATCTCAGCGAAATGCAAAAGTGTTAATTGAAGTGGTGAAAGGAAATTCAATGGGAGACATAGATCACTTCACCAGGGTACTGAATAGGCTCGCTGGCAATGAGGCAATATCTATGATATCTGAAAGGTTTCCATACATATATATATATATATATATCATACTCTGTTATCTAGTTCTCTTTCCGATGGTATTTACATCCTGAACCAACTTGGGATTCTTTAAATAAATATGTTACATATGCTTAACCTTGAAGAAAACAAAGTTAGTCGAAGCCTGATATTTTAGTTAAAATTATTATGATTATCTTAAACAGTTCTAAAATTAGTTTTAGGAAAACAAAATTTTAAATAGCCTAACCTGAAATCAATCATTAAGTATGTTTAGAAGGTTTTTGAGATTTGGTTAAGTTAATTTTTCTATGTATGATTAATTCTTAAATAAAACAATAAAATGTTTTTCAAAAAGAAATAATGACTCCATTTACCCAATAAAGGCACTTGGTCTATTGTTCTTTCACACCTCATAGGTAGCCACAATCCTTAGATGGAGCCTATGTTAGAGCACATATAATTTTGAGATTTTGAACTTTAGATCTTGCCTCTTAGAAATAAAAAAAATTAGAGAGTTGCCTTTTAATTTTAATTTAAATCTATTGGTTGTTATTTATCAATAAGGCGCTTACAATAATCTATGTTAATGTGTGCTTACTAAAACATAATGAAAGAAGATAGTGATTGATCTGTGCACTAGGGTTAGGGTTGCTTCAGCTCTAGTGCACTTGGCCACCTGCACAGGGGCTCAATGATTCCAAGTGAAGGAGGTCCTTGAGGCTCCTCCTACAGTGAAGCCACGGCACATGGAAACAATGGAGGAGGTACCAGGCGCCCATCATTTGAGCCTCCACCAGATCTTCACTCTCAACTTCTATTTGAGGGTACATTCAAGGACAAAGAGATGGATATTAATTCATGGAAAACACTAACATCAACAACTGCAACACATCCATGGATACATGGGAAATTCATTCCCCAGATGCTTCAAGCCCCGAAATACATCATAAGCACACCCAGGATTGAGGAACATAAGCAATACATGAGAGGCTATGCCTTAGTGGGGAAATATTTAGGGCTTTGGCCTTCTGAATGTGAACTAGTAAAATGGATACACCAATGGTGGAAGCCCAAAGGACATTATAATCTACAGTTAGGCTCCAAGGGATTTTTCACCAAATTTTCCTTCCCTTTGACCTCATACCCCTGTGGTTGCTACATATAAATCTCTTCCTCAAAATCCCCATGGAGAAAAGATGTTTTTACATCTTATTGTTCAAGAAGTAAATCTTCTACTGCCACAAGACTTAAAATAGTCCTAATTGAAGTCAGTTTAACAACAGGAGAAAATATTTCATCAAAATCTATACCTTTCTTTTGTGCAAATCACTTTACAACAAGTCTAGTCGTGTATCACTTTCTACCTCCATCTTCTTCCTTCAACTTGTAAACCCATTTATTCTGCAATGTTATTTTTCCTTCATGAAACTAAACCAAATACCAATTCTAGTTATTTACCATGGAATCCATTTCCTCTTCCATGCCTTTCTCCCACTTCTTTTTAGTGTCTACCTGCATTTCCTCTTCATAACATTATGGTTCACCAGAATCAATCAACAATAAATAATACAATGAAGGAGAGAATCTTTCAGGGGGTCTACTTGGTTAATGGTAGATGCATTTTCTGAGACCCACATAGATCAAGAAAATCAGAATGATCCTGCTTGGATTATGCAGGAAGGATAAAACACAAAGAAGTTCCAAGATAAAATTGCAAATCACCGCATGCTCTTACTTAAAAAAAATCAGATTCCCAAAGGTCTGATCCCTTTAGAAAGTTTATTTGACTAGGATGATATACCTTTAAAGTCTACTTTGTGACCTCAACCCGAAGAAGTTGAAGATTGTAATGTAGGAAGTAATGAAAATCCCAAAATAGTCAAAATATCAAAATATCTTCCAACACAAATAAGGAGTAAATAAGCTAAGTTACTTAAACAATATAAAGATGTTTTTTCATGGTCTTATGATGATTTAAAAACTTATGATACTTCTTTTATTGAACACAAAATTCCCTTAAAACATGGTATTAAGCCTTTCAAGTAGAATCTTAGATAGATAAACACAATTCTTCTATCGGTAATAGAAAAGGGGGTTAAAAAAATCCTTGATGCAAAAAACATTGTTCCCCTCAGATACTCTAAATGTGTGGCCAATTTGGTCCCTGTCAGAAAGAAGAACGATGAAATAAGACTATGCATTGATTTTAGGAACTTAAATCGGTCTTCTCTTAAAGATAACTACCCGCTCCCAAAAATGGACCATATTTTAGAGAAGGTAGTAGGGGCTAACACAATTTCTATGATTGATGGTTTTTCAGGATATAATCAGATTCTTGTTCATGAAGATGATAGAGAAAAGATTGTGTTTACCACTCCATGGGGAACCTTTATGTATGATAAAATGCCTTTTGGTTTAATGAATGAAGGAGCAACTTTATAGAGAGAAATGGATATCGTGTTCATCGGTGAGAGAGACAAGTTTGTTGTTATTTATCTAGATGATCTAATATTTTTTTCCAACTCTAATGCATAACATTTGGTGCAGCTCAGACAAACTTTCGAAAAATGAATAAAATTTGGTTTGTCTCTTAACCCCCAAAAATCACACTTTGCTATGAAAGAAGGTAAACTTTTAGGTCATATAGCTTCAAAATATGGAATCAAGGTTGATCATAAATGGGTTGAGGCTATTGAACTGATTAATACTCCTAGAAATAGAAAAGAGATTCAATCGTTTTTGGGAAAGATCAATTTTTTGAAGAGATTTATTACTAACTTTTCTTAAATAATCAAATTGATTATAGATATGCTAAAAAGGGAAAACAAATTAAAATGGACTCCAAAATCCAAAGCATCTTTTAAGCGTGTTAAGAAATCTATAGGAGAAGCACCAATATTGGTAAGTCTTGATTATACAAAAGAATTTTTAATCTTCTCCTTTGCTTCTGAACATACTGTTGCAACAGTGCTCCTTCAAAAGAGCGAAGAAGGATTCAAACAACCAATATTTTTTTTCATAAAAATACTAAGAGATGCAGAGCTAAGATATGACATTCTCGAAAAACAAGATCGCGCGATGGTGAAGGCTCTAAAATCCTTCCAAACATATGTCTTTCACTCCAAAATAATTTCTTATGTACCAATGAATGCAATTAAATATATCTTGGTTCAACCAGACAATGATGGAAGAAGAGGTAGATGGTTGGCTAAAATTCAAGAGTTTGATTTAGAAGTGAAACCAACCAAGCTAGTGAAAGTTCAAGGTCTGGAAAGGCTGTTAGCTGAATCAAATTTCAAAGCACTTGGAATAAATAGCTTCGAATCACGTGATTGTCTTCTAGATATAGAGGAAATTGACGATCAAGCACCTATAATTCATATTAAAGATAATATTTTTTCCTCTACCTGGTACTGAGATATTGTTACATACCTCCTTACTCTTCAACTCTCAAACAACATGACTCCTTCTAAAACAAGAAATTTAAAGCTACATGCAATTAAGTATTGCATTATTGATGGTAAGCTATACTGAAAAGACCCTCTGGATTTCTTGTTATGTTTTCTGATAGAATCCGAAACAGAAGGTGTCATTGACGAATTTCATGAAGGAGTATGTGAACGAAATCATCCCTGGAGAGAAACAACTTACAAAATTTTAAGGGCAGGATATTATTGGCCAAAATTATTTACTGATGTAAATGAAATAGTTAGAGCTTGCAATCCATGCCAACTGTTTGTTGGTAAGAAAAATATTCTTGCCTTACCGTTAATTCCAGAAAAATCTGAATCTCCTTTCCAACAATGGAGCATGGACTTCATTGGATAAACTCATCCACAATCGAGTGCTCAACATAGATGGATTCTAACCACTACTGATTATTTTACAAAATGGGTTGAAGCCATTCCAACTCGGAATGCTACATATTCAGTAGTGATAAACGTTTTGGAAGAAAACATCCTAGCAAGATTTGGTTGTCCTAGGAAAATAGTTATTGATAATGCTCAGGATTTTAAATCTATTGCAATGATCAATTTACGTCAGAAATACAACATTATTTTAGGTCATTCTACAACTTATTATCCTCAGGGAAATGGGTTGGCCGAATCATCTAACAAGATTTTGATGACCATAATCAAGAAAGTTTTGACACAAAATAAAAAATCTTGGCATATACACTTAAAATATGCCTTATGGGCAAACCGAATTGGCACCAAGAAATCTATAGGTATTTCTCCTTTCCAATTAGTTTATGGTATTGATGTTATTTTTCCTATTAATCTTGCTCTTCCTATAATGAAACTCTGGCAGGATGAAAACGAAGAGCCTGGTTATGTTACGAGAATAATGAATCAAATCATCGAATTTCAGGAGAATAGAGTAGAAGTGGATGATAAGCTCCAAAAATACCAGGATAATATGAAAGTACTTTCTGATAAAAAAGCTAAAAACATGGAGTTTCTTCTTGGTGATTTAGTTTTAATATGGGAAGATAGAAAGTAAGATGCAGGGAAACATGGCAAATTTGATCATCTCTAGTTTGGACCATTCAAAATTGCAGATACTGAGGGTAAAAACTCATTCTCACTGGAAAATCTTAATGGAGAAATTCATGACACTCCTATAAATGGGCGTTATTTAAAACATTTCATGCAATAGTTACATTTTAGATTTCCATTGTATATATCGGATTGGATTGACCTTGGCATTTTAATTTTCAATTGTTATTTTCTTTTTGTAAATTACCAGAGTCATTTGATCATTTGTTGTAAATATTTTCAATAAATTTATGATTGCTTGATATCATTGAAACAAAAAATAAAAACACCTGTATCATATATAATCTCTATTCTACAGGATTTTCTGACATTTTGCATTTTATTCCTCTTGCAGAATAGATCTTGTTGAACAGGAGACAAGGCTGAATAAAATTTTGACACTTGTTTTCCAAACATTTGATTTCTCTAAAAACAGGTGATATGTTAATAATCTTCCTTGTTGAAAATTCCAAAGGAAAATAAGTTATGAGTCCCTACTCTTCTTATAGTTCAAATAAAATTTTAAGAAAAATATTTTTGAAATGAATGTGAAGGAAGTTTGTCTCGTGATAATATTATCACCTGACCTAAAAATCAGAGAGGTATAAAGTTACAACTTAAAGTGTCATGTCGATGATTTCTAAATCCATCTCTGAAATGAAAATAAAAATCATAATAAATAAACTCTAAAGAAGTCTGAACTAAAGACACAAACTCGTGTGGGATTAGGATATTTTGTTTCAGATCCTTCGAATCTTTGATTTGGTTACTTTTTACCTATCCCTAGATTTTTATTCATTTCATATTTTATTTTTCCTTTCTCCCCCTTTTTAGTCTTCATAGAAATAAAGAAACTTACCTTGACTTTGAAAACTTAAAAACATATTTTCAAAACAAGATCGAGAGAAAATATTTATTTCCTTTGATTTTAATTGAAAAATTATGTCTATGCTAATCCTGATCATTTTAGCTTTGTTGTTGGACTTTAAATGGACTAATTCACTCAAGGTTGATCCGTGAAAAAATTAAAATCCCCATACAAAAGTTTTTCCTATAGGTGAAGGTGTATTGAAAATTGGAAGAAAGTTTGTTCCAGAGCGTCCTTAAAATTGTTGATAGACCTTCTTTTCAAAAAATTTAAATAGATATAATTACTTGTATGTTACATACAGATTGATTTCCCCCACTTCAAAATATTAAAATATAAGACAGATGGTAAAGGGAAATTCATAATTTGATTGCCCCCATCTTGTCCAAAATAGATGATGAAAGGAAAGTTGTATATCGATTTCCCTCATCTCAGTGAAATGCAAAAGTGTTAATTGAAGTGGTGAAAGGAAATTCAATGGGAGACATAGATAACTTCACTAGGGTACTGAACAAGCTCGCTAGCAGTGAGGCAATATCTATGATATCTGAAAGGTTTCCATACATATCTATATATCATACTCTGTTATCTAGTTCTCTTTGCGATGGTATTTACATCCTGACCCAACTTGGGATTCCTTAAATAAATATGTTACATATGCTTAACCTTGAAGCAGACAAAGTCATTCGAAGCCTGATATTTTAGTTAAAATTATTATGATTATCTTAAAAAGTTATGAAATCAGTTTTAGGAAAACAAAATTTTAAATAGCCTAACCTGAAATCAATCATTAAGTATGTTTAGAAGGTTTTTGAGATTTTTTTAAGTTAATTTTTCTATGTATGATTAATTCTTAAATAAAACAAGAAAATGTTTTTCAAAAAGAAATAATGACTCCATTTACCCAATAAAGGCACTTGGTCTATTGTTCTTTCACACCTCATAGGTAGCCACAATCCTCAGATGGAGCCTATGTTAGAACACGTATAATTTTGAGACTTTGAACTTTAGATCTTGCCTCTTAGAAATAAAAAAAATTTACCCAAAAAGAAAAAAAATAGAGAGTTGCCTTTTAATTTTAAATTAAATCTATTGGTTGTTATTTATCAATAAGGTGCTTACAATAATCTATGTTAATGTGTGCTTTCCGAAACATAATGAAAGAAGATAGTGACTAATATGTGCGCTAGGGTTAGGGTTGCTTCAGCTCTGGTGCACTTGGCCACCCCCGCAGGGGCTCAATGATTCCAAGTGAAGGAGTTCCTCAAGGCTCCTCCTACAGTGAAGCCATGACACATGGAAACAATGGAGGAGGTACCAGGCACCCATCATTTGAGCCTCCACCAGATCTTCACTCTCAACTTCTATTTGAGGGTACATTCAAGGACAAAGAGATGGATATTGATTCAGGGAAAACACCAACATCAACAACTGCAACACGTCCATGGATACCTGGGAAATGCATTCCCCAAATGCCACAAGCCCCGAAATACATCATAAGCACACCCAGAATTGAGGAACATAAGCAATACATGAGAGGCTATGCCCTAGTGGGGAAATATTTAGGGCTTTGGCCCTCTGAATGTGAACTGGTAAAATGGATACACCAATGGTGGAAGCCCAAAGGACATTATAATCTACAGTTAGGCTCCAAGGGATTTTTCACCATAATCCTGCATAACTTAGAGGATAGAAATCAGATTTTTGATGGAGAGTCGTATTTCTTCAACTCGGCGGGTCTCTTCTATAGATTCTGTACTGAACAATTCAGCCCTGAAACAGAGGACTTCGCACATGCCCCAGTGTGGATAAGGCTCTATTCCTTTATGCAGGAGTTATGGATGGAGGAGGTGTTGGATGGCATTGGAAACACCATTGGAGCGTATGTTCAATCCTCGTAGGTCATGAAGCAATGAAGATACACCTCCTATGCACACATTTGTGTTTATCTTAACATTGCAAAGCTACTATCAGGATCTATTTCTTTGGAATATCATGATGAGGACTGGTTGCAAGCCATCAACTATGAGCACATCCCATTCAGACGCAGAAAATGTCATGAGCATGGGAACCTCTTCGGGGTCTGCCCCTCAACACAACAAGTAAAGATGGAAACCCATAAGAAAAAAAAAACAAAGATGGCTTCATCAAGGTGTCAGGAAAGCACAGAAAATGAGGAATAAGACAAGCAGCCCAAGCCAACAAGGATCCGACCTTAAGAAACCAATTTGAGATTTTGCAACAACTGTTGGAGAGCATGGATGCCTCATAGGTCCTGCCTACAGAGAAAACACTTCAGAATCCAGAGAAAGGGAAAGCAGAAGAAGCCCCAAGTTAGACCCAAACCACTCCTCCACCCAACTCCAACACCACAGCCTTAGAACCCTCATAAATCAAAGACGAGGATGCATAAATGGATCTAGATGAGAAATATCTAGAGGGCGTTAACCTGGAGCATCTGGAACATGCCTATCGGTACCAGAAACTCTATACCATTCCTCCATACCAGTTGAAAAAATTCCACAATATCTTCCTCAAATCCTTAGAAGGTTCCACCACCAGATCTAGTGCAGGTTTGGGAATACAAGGAAACACGCAGAAAGAACAATGCAAATCTCAGAAAGATGAAAAGAAAAGAGGATGAAAATCTACCAGCAAGCTCATCCAAGAGATAGGGCACTTTATGGCTAACTCAGGTCAGATACACCTCATATCTAACATCTTTTCCCCCCTCCCCTCCCCATCCTCATCATGAAGATCATCTCTTGGACTACAAGGGGGATCAACGGTTGTAGTAAGCAAAAGTTACTACGAGAGATAATCATAGCAGAATAAGAAGACATAATGATGCTCCAAGAAACAAAATGTGCTACTGAAGAATTGGACAAGATTCTCCCTAGCTGTTGGAAGCAAGGGAAAGGTATCTACATGGTGGCCATGAGTGCAGCAGGGGGATTGGCACTTCTTTTGAACCCAAGTTCAGTCACCCTGGAAACAATTTTCACAACCAAATGGTCCATCTTTTCCGCCTACCGACTCATCAGCTCTAACAAACCTGACTACCTAACAAACATCTATGGCCTAGCTACATCAAGGGATAAACATGCCTTCTTAAGGAGTCTGGAGAACCTAGCCACCTTAACTGGGGGGAACAGATGGATTCTGGGAGGGGATTTCAATATGATTCACAATCTTGATGAGAAGAGAGGAGGAACTCATTGTCTTGAAACGAAGTCCAAGGAATTTTAGATCCTAATAGATAACTTAGGCCTCATTGACACAGACACTCCAAATAGAATCTTCACCTGGACGAATCAAAGAACTGGCTCTCATCAGATAGCTTGCAGGATGGACCTCTTTCTTCTCTCTCATCTCTCGTGTTGGAAGGCACATCTCTGGAAGCGTGAAGAAAACACGACCCACACTAAGAGGGGAGGGTGAATTAGTGTGTGAACTATTCTAGCTTTTTCTTCTTTCAAGTTACTAGTTAAAACATAATTGAATAGATTAATAATAATCAAATCATAATCACAATGAACACAGAGATGCTAGATGTTTGTATAAAATTTTGTATAATTGATATGAACATAATAATATGAATATATGTGAAAGAGGATTTTCTTTTAGCACCAACTAGATGTTTCAACACCAACTGAAATGAGAAGCACCAACTCCTCGGAGCGCGCCAACTTGGCGCAAGACCCAGCTTGCTGATAGAACCCAGTCTATCCAACTAGAGTTTATTCAACTCCAATAGTAGTGATCCATTATAGAATCAATGATCATAGGTATACTTTAAGACACTCATCACCACATTTCATCTTCTCTGTAATTCACATCTTTCCTCTGATATCTTCTTGGAATCTGTTTTGGATTTTGATCTTCTGTTTTCAACTGAAGAGACACTTCTTCTCACCACTTTTTCTTGTTTATATAATCTTCAAACTGGTGTGAGATTTAAAACATCGTGTCCCTTTATTTGAACCATTGTACCTTTTCATTTAAAATGATAAACTAAACTTTAATTAATATCATTTTTCCTTTTTTTTAATTCTTTATGCATATTTTCATGATTTATTTTCTTTTAATCATGATTGTGTATCGGTTCATTCTTCGACCATCACACCTCTTTGATTAATCAATATTAATTATTGTTTATTTATTTTACGGTGAAGGTTTTTCATAAATTGATCATAGTTATGGATCAATTTAATCCTTTAAACTCAATCCTGAATGTTTGTTATATTCGTAGAGACCAGATTCTGTGGAGGCGCTTCCTTCAAACCATTTCAAATGACCGTGCATCACAGGACCACGGGTTTTACCAACTATGGTGATGTATAGTAAAATGCTTATAGCATATGACCATCAGTGTGGAACCACGGGTTTACTAACTAAGCAACTTACATTCTGTCCCTTTAAACCTTTTTACCATATGACCAATGACAGTGACCTCACCCTTAGGCAATTAGACCAAACGAGTGTTTGAGTGCTTTATTAAATCAATGGTCATGATTCTATCTTTGATGGGATGGATGTCTAACGGGATTTCATCACTTAGACTTTCAGGTCTTCATGACTTCCAATATTTCAGAATTCTCGATCACAAAATTTTCGGTCAGATCGAATGGTTCACATTTATAATTGCAGAGACAGATCAATGGTCAGCTTTAACCTTACACTCATCCTTTTACTGCTAAATCCGATGGCTATGAATTACTCATTCATTAATATGGATGGCTATCATAATTTTGACACTTTGTGGTTTCTAGCATGTCAAATATCTGAAGCTATTAATCTACTGAAGCATGTCCCTTTTGGGATTTCGATGTTCGAGACTTTGACAATATTAGAGTGTTTTCTTGCTATGCAAAACTCCCGGAGTGACGTAAGTTGCTTACGTCACTTGCTGATGTGTCACAAGATGAGTAGATGCCACGTGTCACTCTAATTCATGATTTTCACCTTCCAGGAATGTTGAATCAACTTGACACTTGTCAGTGTCTAATTACACCACGTGTCCTTGCTGACATAGTCTTGCTGACATGGTGTGACATATGCCCTTCTCGAATCAACGGTCCAAATCTCTTCATGATCCAAAGGTTAAGATTCATTCTTTTGAGGAGATGGATGGATGACGAGATTTCATAACTTTTCCCTTCAGGTCTTCGTTACATCTAAACTTTTAAAAATCCGAAGTAGATTTCTCTGAAATAGATTGGATGATCACGATTAATTCTGGAAACCATATCAACGGTCAGTTTTGATCCTTACGCACTTTAATCCGACGTTTGGGAATTAATCAATGATTGATATGGATGGACACAATGTGAACTCGCTAATGTCACTTGATGACTTGGCATGTGTCGAGTAGCTGCCATGTGTCACTCTAATTCATGACTTACATGTGCCTGAAATTCCAATTTCAACTGGACATTTGTCACTATCTAACTGTGCCATGTGCCATAGATGACGTACTCTACTGACGTGGTCTGTAAACGTGTTATGTCACATGTTCTATCTTTTCATGGTCTATTGACGTGGTCTTCAATAACATCACTCAAGATGACGTGGACCTTAATGCATGTCTTACTCCTTGACTTCGGAGCTTCGACTTTCGGTTTTATTCATTGTATGTTGTGGTTAGTCTTCCGATCTATGAAATGGGGAAATCCATGCTAAGGGTGATATCTCCTCTTCCAAGGCCTGTCTCACATGTGACCTCGAGTTATGACCCAGGGCTCAATGCCTGACTATTTCACAATTTCCTGTTTCACAATTAATTTGATACCAACTTTGACATAGACCCCTCCCCACCCCAGGCAGGGATCCGCACAGGATCGGTCTAAATATTTTCAAGAGTTGAATGGACTCTTTGATCTCCCCACAGGGAATCACACACACACACAAGTGTATATCCACAGGTCCTTTTGTGATTCTGTGGGTGTAAACAAGAACCCAAGAACTAACTCCCCTACCATGTGCCTAGTAGATGTGACCACACGCTAGCTGCAAGGAGTATCTCATTCATCATGAGCTCGGGAGTTCTGATGCAAAGCACCCCGGATTTCATCGTTTGGAATTCCTATTCTCGAAACCCCAAGGAGGGTTGGTGGATGACAATCCCATCCTTCGAGCCTTTGACCATGCATCCAACATATATGACCACAACCCTAACTCAAACGGGGTATCACCCCTCATGACTTCCTGACTTCTGTGATAATTGCAACAGAACCTTGAAATCGTCGATACGTGATATGAAACCCAGTAAATAGGTGTATCCCCCTTCTCCTAGCTCCTCGCGATATGACCTCCAGTTAATACTCAAGCGCTAGCCCCTCTCACAATTTGTGACCCCACGAGTTAGAGGGTTGTGGCTCCCCACTCTTCCAGATAAAAATTCTTGATGCACGAGAAGTCAGCGGAACCTTGATTCCCAAATGGAACCTCTAGATGCCACCTGTCATCACGACTTTTTCGGCACTTGGAGTTTCATGAATTCTATGCTCGAAATGAAATGTCCACACCTTTAGAACCCTCGATATGCGATGTGACGAGGGGGTAGATCTAACGGCCCTTCTACTCCGGGATCCAATGGTTTGGATCTCCCTTCTCAAATCTCGCAACCTGGGGATTTAAGTGATCAAGGAGTGTGCATGTCCTTTGGGTTCATGAACCTCGATCTCCCGAGATCAGTCGACAACCTTGATCAATCCTTATCAACAGCCCCTATTTCTCCTTGAATTTCACACGGTGGGTGACCCCTATCGTTAACCTCCTTACGGTTCTTGGTTGATCCGACGGCTCTCGTAAATTTGATGGTTCTCCTTAGAGAAATCCAGCCATCCAACTTGACTCCAACATCCCTCGAATCCAAAGTCTTTGTTGTCGATACTTGGACGTGCCTCCTTCTCTGTGATGACTTCAACCTTCCTTCCTCCCTTAGAAACTTATCGAAGGAGCCTATCCTTCCCGGATTTGAACTTCCCCCGAAGACTTCTTAGGCTCAAACGTCCATGCACATGGACCTCGTGCACTTAACGATAACTTCCAGTTATCTTCAATGGGGATTCTATGTAGTCCTCGCAATAGAGACTCTTCAACCGTCCTGTGAATTTGAAAGAGTTTAATATTCTTCCCCAGCATGCGCACTCCTTGCACGGCTCTATGCCTTGCTTACACTTCTACTTTGTGAACTCACAATAGTGTCCCTCTTGATCTTTCTATGAGATAAATCTCACAACCTGGTCAACACACTCCTTGCGAACCCTCCATTCACTCTTTGCACTTTCTCTCGACGCCCTCTTGGCAGAGCTTCACAAAATTCACCCAATTATTTCTTATCTATTCCTTGTTCCACACAACCTCTAACCTCCAAGGTGTTCAACAACCTTGAGGTTTCTCCTTGAGTCAATGACCTCTGCTGGTGCGCCCTCTTGTCACGTCTTTGTCTGAAATTCCACAGAATTCAGAAATTCACTCCTGCACTAGCTTATAGAGACCATAGTACTCTGTCATGCAAATCCTTTGCATGAAGACACAAAGAAGACAGACCTGGAATCAAAGAAATCACAGATAGATAGAGAAGTCTATATATCACCTCCAAATGTAAACTAACACACATCTACATCTTGAATAACACATAAAAGCATTCATTCATGAACCCATAAAGATACACAAGCATAAATACAAGAAAAAATGCTCTCTTTTTGTATTAATGAAATGCTTGTTTACAACATGGGTGAGCTCAGACTTTTACAGAGTCTCTTCTCTCGTTCTTCTCTACTACTACTCTACTGCTCAACTCTACAACATCCAATTTCTAGAATGATACAATCATACAATTGAGGGTGTCTTTTTGCCTGTTTTCCCTCCTACGCTTCTAAGCAATCTAATCAGCATTAACAACTACCTAATTCACATTTAACACACATAAATTACTTTTACAATCGACGGATAGGAATTACGCCCAAAATTTGTTTCAAATATCCTAGACATAAATGCAAGTGTGCCTCCCCTATCTATTACATTAATGCCCTTTTTCATTCAAATTTAAAACATTTTTCAAAACATGCGCTGGTGGGTTTCCAGTTGTCCTTTCTTTGGCGCTTTCTTCATTGACTTCTTACGATGCTCCTGGATCATACTCCACAGTGGAGAAAATTTCATGAGCTCCTACTCATGGGCTTCCCAGCATGGTTGTCAAAATCCACTAGGATCCCAAATAGTTCTTTGGAGTTGTTCATTCGCTCCTTCTCTTCACTGTTGTTGTTTCTGCTTCCCTGCTACTCTTGCACGTCCCTTTCTGCTCAGCTCCTTCCTGCTGACTTCTCTTTGTGCTGATTTCAACATCAACTTTTCAATTGCTATAATTATCTCATCCAAATCCATTGGCTGGCTTCCCCTGTGCATTCTTCTCGGCTACAATTCTTCCTCATTGTTGATGGGTAGATCAATTCGATCCCCCTTGTTTTTTTCTCCACCTTGCATGGACTTAACTTGCCATCCCACTGTAGATTTCAATACTGCAGTCTTATCATTGAGAAGTTGCCCAACTTCTCCCTTTGACAGTTTTTCTTATGCCATTCCTCCTTGAGCTGGTTCAATTTCAGCCTCCTCTAGCTGCTCTCCAGACTGAAGTTCATCTTTTCCTCCTTCCATTGCATGCTTTAGTGCTGCAGTTATCTCCTGTTCAGCTTCCCTTTTGAAATCTTCGAGCAATTCCACTGAATGCTTCCCTCCTAAAATTGCAACTGTCTCCCTGCAGCCGTGTGTTGGTTCTGGATGGTCTAACTAATCCTCCAACATCCTCAATTCAATCTCCAATGGGGTGAGTATGTCAACCACATGTTCCTCTTTTGCTGGGAAGATTATAATTTCTGCTCTATCTCCTTGACAATCATTGTTGGCTATCCTCTTCCTGTTGTTGCATCGACAACACAAGTTCTCACCTCAATTGAGCTATGTGGCAGGAATACCTCTATTCCCCCAATGATCAGAAGACATTTCTGATCTTCCTTCTCCATCAACTCTCCTTGCTGACCCAAAATCCTCTTCGAGTTCATGAGACTCCCATGTAGCCTCATCTACTCTCCCTTGCCCACTTGGAAATATGGGATTTCTATCCTGCCCTCCTGGTAGTCTATGATATCAACCCATGACCTCATCTCATTGCCCATCTGGCAATACGAACTTTCATCACTGCCTTCTTGGCAGTTCATGAGATCAATGCTCAATCCCCTTCCATGGCCCACCTAGCAAATTGGAATTTCATCTCCACCCGTTTGATAGTTTATGAGACCTCTGCTCGATCTCTCTTCCTCCTCCTTATCGTTGATATTTCTCCCATTTTCTGGCTCACACACGTGAACCACTTCCTCTGTATCTCTAAGGCTTTCCACATGCCTCATCCATCCTCCTAGAATCCCTCGTTATCTCCTGGCCAACAATTTCTTGACTGCCCACTTTACCTTCCTCCTTAGAGGCCATTCATACACCCAATGTGTCTTTGCACCCTCCTACATTTTCAATGCAAGTTTTTCCATTCTCGACCTCACTTCAGTGAGCTCGTTGTCCATCTCATCTTTTCTCTGCTCCTAGTGTTCCTTGCCTCGACCACTCTTATGGCCTTCAGTAGCCATCTTCACCTTCAATCTTCCCTCCTAGAAAATCTTTTGTCACTCTACAACCGAGAGTGTTTCTAGCATTTTCTCACATCTCACCTGGTTGTCCAATGACTGCTAAGAATTTTCTCACAGCTCACTTGGTTGTCCAATGACTTCTTCTTACCTACAAAAAATCATTACAAAGCACCTATACTCTGTCATGCTTCACCCGCAACACGCAGATGAAACTCTGCTCCTTTCATTGAGTTGTCCTCTTATTTATCCTCTTCATCTCTGGTACAGAAAACAGAAAGTGTTTATGTGCTTTGATACCACTTGATAGTGCGTATCAGAGTATTTTCTTCAATCCATTTTGCCTGAAATATATAAACAAAGTATCAAGCTCTAATACCACTTTGTGCATATCAGACTTCTTTTTTTTCTCGGGCTCCCTCTATCCGCAATATACAGACAGGAATCAAGATCTGATACCAACTTTGACGTAGACCCCTCCCCACCCCAGGCAGGGATCCGCACAGGATCATTCTAAATCTCCTCAAGAGTTGAATGGGCTCTTTGATCTCCCCACAGGGAATCACACACACACATAAGTGTAGATCCACAGGTCCTTTTGTGAGTCTGTGGGTGTAAACAAGTACCCAAGCACTAACACCCCTACCACGTGCCCAGCAGGTGTGACCACACGCTAGCTCCAAGGAGTATCTTGCTCATCATGAGCTTGGGAGCTCTGATGCAAAGCACCCTGGATTTCATTGTATGGAATGTTGATTCTCGAAACTCCAAGGAGGGTTGGCGGATGAAAATCCCATCCTTCAAGCCTTCGACCACACGTCCAACATATATGACCACTGCCCTAACCCAAATGGGGTATCAGCCCTCATGACTTCGCGACTTCTGCGATAATTGAAACAGAACCTTGCAATCATCGATACACAATATGTGACCTGAAGAATAGGTGTAGCCCCCTTCTCTTGTCTCCTCGCGATATGACCTCTGGTTAAGACTCGAGCGCTATCCCCTCTCGTAATTCTCAAACCTGCGAGTTGGAGGCTTCTGGCTCCCCACTCTTCCATATCCAAAGTCCTGATGGATGAGAAGTTAGCGGAACCTTGATTCCCAAATGGAACCTCTAGCCGCCACCTATCACCATGACCTTTTCGACACTTAGTGTTTTGCAACTTCTTCGCTCGAAATGCAATGTCCACACCTTTGGAACCCCTAATATGCGATGTGATGAGGGGGTAGATCTAACGTCCCTCCTGCTCTGAGATCCAATGGTCTAGATCTCCCCTCTCAAATCTCACAACCCAAAGATTTAAGTGATCAAGGAGTGTGCCTGTCCTCTAAGTTCACGAACCCTGATCTCCCGAGATCAGCTGACGACCCTGATCAATCCTGATCAATGACCCCTATTGCTCCTTGACTTTCACATGGTGGGTGACCTTTATCGTTAACCTCCTTACGATTCTTGGTTGATCTGACGACTCTCGTAAATTTGGTGGTTCTCCTTGGAGAACTCCAGGCATCCACCTTGACTCCAACAACCCTCGAATCGAAAGTATTTTCTGTCGATACTTGGACTCACCTCCTTCTCTGCGATGACTTCAACCTTCCTTCCTCCCTTAACAACTTATCGAACGAGCCTGTCTTTCCTGGATTTGAGCTTCCCCTAAAGACTTCTTGGTCTCAAACATCCCTACACTTGGACCTCGTGCACTTAACAATAACTTCCAATTATCTTCGATGGGGGCTCTGTACATTCCTCGCAACAGAGACTCTTCAACCGTCCTGTGTAGTTGAAAGAGTTTAATCTTCTTCCCTAGCCCACCCACTCCTTGCATGACTCTATTCCTTTCTTACACTTTTTCCTTGAAAAATCACAATGGTATCCCTCCTAATATTTCTATGAGATAAATCTCACAACCTGGTCAACGCACTCCTTGCGGACCCTCCACTACACTCTTTTCGCTTTCTCTCGACGCCCTCCTGGCGGAGCTTCATAGAATTCGCCCGATTTTGTCTTCTCTATGCCTTTTTCCCCACAACCTCCAACCTCCAAGGTGTTCAATAACCTTGATGTTTCTCCTTGAGTCAATGACCTCTGTTGGTGCGCCCTCCTGGCACATCTTTGTCTGAAATTCTGTAGAATTTAGAAATGCACTCTTGCACTGCCTTATAGAGACCGCAGTACTCTGTCATGCAAATCCTTTGCATGAAGCCACAAAGAAGCCATACCTAGAATCAAAGAACTCACAGATATATAGAGAATTCTATCTATCACCTGCAAATGTAAACTAACACACATCTACAGCTTGAATAACACGTAAAAGCATTCATTCATGAACCCATAAACATACACAAGCATAAATGCAGGAAAAACTACTCTTTTTGTATTAATGAAATGCTTGTTTACAACATGAGTGAGCTTAGACTTTTATAGAGTCTCTGCTCTCACTCTTCTCTACTATTACTCTACATCTAGACTCTAAAGCATCCAATTTCCAGAATGATACAATCATACAATCGAGGGTGTCTTTTTGCTTGTTTTCCCTCCTACGCTTCTAAGCAATCTAATCAGCATTGACAACTACCTACTTCACATTTAACACACATAAATGCCTTTTACAGACGGTGGATAGGAATCATGCCCAAAATTTGTTTCAAATCTCCCAGATGTAAATTCAAGTGTGCCTCCCCTATCTATTACATTAATGCCCTTTTTCGTTCAAATTTAAAACATTGTTCAAAATGTGTGCTGGTGGGTTTTCAACTGTCCTTGCTTTGGTCCTTGCTTCGTTGGCTACTTACGATGCTCCTGCATCAAATGGTCAAGAGATTATCTGAATATTATCTCATATCGATGGCCTAATATCTATCTGGATCTAACTATTATTGATCCATGGGCTTGCACATCCGACCATCACGACTTAATATGGTCGTTGAAAAATCCTCCAACGATCTTTCTACTCGAAAATGATTCGACTGCTTAACAAAAACTTGGGTTTGATCCGACGGTCGATGTGTATATGGATAGTCAAACTCTCAGCCTTTTAACCTTCTTATCCTATCCTTCCACATTGAGATGATCTGACAGTTGTTGAGGCTTCTCACTCTGATTGGATGGTTGCTGAGATTTTGATATTCATGTTGTTCGCTCCTCCTATTCACTATCATAGGAACATTGTTGATCCTATCGTGATCAAAAATAATCACGTACTACGTTTTCCCTTCTGTGATTTTGATCTTCATATTGTTCGCTCCTCATGTTCACTCCTCCTTCTGAGCTTGTGTTCTCGATCTCTACACATTGTTTGACATCATCTGCTATACTTGTACTATCGATGTGTTCACACTGATATATTGTTGACATCAATGACAACACATCTATGGTAATTCATCATTAACAATAGATCATCACATCGACTGTTGACATCAATGACAATCTGTGCAACGATCTCCCCCTTTGTCATTGAGTTCAACACACTAACATCATATAAAAACTCCCCCTGTGATGATACTTTCCTTTTATGAAGTTTCTCTCCCCCTTTGACATCAATGGTAAAGGGTTTCTTCTCCTATGATCTATCTATATAAGTAATTCTCTAACCACTGGTAACTCCTTCTGTAGTAATTTTTTTTCTGTTATAACAAAATGACTCCTTTTGTCATTGATTTCTATCTCCCCCTGTATAGTTGCGAACTGATGCATTATTTTCTTGAGAGATTTAGGTAGGAAGAAGGATTACTCCCAATTTTTACATGAAATATTCAATACATATCTGGTTTAAGGGTTTTTTCAAAAATATATGCCACCTGTGGTAAGCTCTGTATGTTACTGACCAAACTGAACTTGGGTAACTCTTCCTACAGACATGTTCTGCCAATCATAGTTGAATGACTCCCCCTATCAATATGATTTCTCTCTTTCTGCTTCTGACTACTCTCCCCCTTTGTTTTTGAAAAGGTAGCCCTTCCTGATAAGGTTTCTTCACTTGTTAATTTACTAACTTCTTATCTCAATTGATTGGGATTTTTTTTGTTTCAAATGAGTAGTCTTCTTGATACACATTTTTGTAGTGATCGAGTCTTTTCAAGACTTAATCTAATCACTTTCTTATTTTCTAACCAAAACTTCCCTTGAAATTTTACTGAGTATTCTCCCCTTTGTGTCTGAAAGGGTAGCTCTTCCTGATAGGGTTTCTCCTCTTTTTATTTCTACAGGATGTCATACACATCATTTTGTACATCAGAATGTTGCTTCTGCAGATGTTGATGTCTTTCTAGAACACTGCGCAATTGAAGCTTATTTTTATTCTTCAAACAACCCTTGGTTATGTCCATCGATTCTCATCGATCTCTAACTAGGATATCAATTTGTTTTTATATATTCAACCTTGACATATGTATTTTACTGTAAATTTTGTCTGAGACAACTTTATACTATGCTTGTCACATGACTTCCATTCTTTTTGCAACAATCAAATTTACTCATGTTCACTTTTTTAGTCTTTGGTATCCACATCTGTGAGTGTCCTGGTTTCTTGAGCTTTGTTTCTGATCATTTATTATTGCAGTTTATTTTTTCTTCCATGTTTCATTTATTCCTAGGTTTTTCCTTCTTTTTATTTTTATTATTTTTATTTTCTTCATCTTCAAGTTCCTCCTTGGGATAGGGACACTTGGGTGAAAAATGACCAACTTTGCCATAATTAAAACATTTGAAAAGAATCTTTCCTTTGTACTTCCCTGATCCTTTCTGAAGTTTTATAATGAAATTGGATTCTTCTTGTTGTTCTAGCATTGAAGATTCATTTTCAACGTCATTATTATGTGCATCAGGAGCTTCTTTATCCTTGTTTTGAGAATATTACTTATTAGAAGTTTTATCCCCCAAACTCCTATTATTAACTTCATCAATTTCAGGAGCAATATATTCCTCATCTTTCTTATTTAGTACTTGGGATTTTGTTTTCCATATCTTCTTATTTACTCTTGTTGTCATATTGTGTGAAGCATTTCTTATTAACTGTTTTCTTGAGTTCCAACCATTATAGGCTTTGTGACCATATTCACCACAACTATAGAATCTCATAGTGTAACAATGTGCAGCAATGTGTCCAACATGATTGCAGTTCCAACATCTTATATTGTTGTTGAACCTACCAATTTGTTTTGTTCCATGATGCCTACAATCCAAGGCTTTATGACCATACTCATTACAAGAAAAACAATAACTATTAAAAACACTCTCATAACTTGTTTGATTCATCCATGAAGGTGTCACTCTTATGAACTTGATTTGAGGTCTATGAATAGCTTTTGGATGTCTTCCATGATCTGTTCTTCTAAATTTTGTATTGTTGCTTTTATTTCTTGAATGTGAAGAACCTGAGTCATACCTGCTTTCACTTTTTGAAAATGAAGGAGATGTGTCGGACCTGTCTTCATCTTTTGCAAATGAAGGACTTGTGGCAGGCTTGTTTTCATCCTTTACAAGTGAAGGACTTGTGTGAGACTTGTTTTCACCTTTTATAAATGAAGGACCTGCGTCAGATTTCTTAGGATTACTGATTTCTTCCTTGTTGTATCCAAGATCGTATTTTTCATTTAGTGATCTCTAACTATCCAAGATCTCATACAGGGTCATGGAGTTGTTCAAGAGCTTGATTTGGGTGTTTGACTTCTCAACCTTCTTTCTAAGATACACAACTTTTTCTTCCATCTCATGACAAGATTCTTCCTTTTTTTCCAACTGATTCCTTACCACCTCTTCTCTCCTTTTGGCTTCTTCAAGTTGGATTTTAAGATTAACATAGTTTTCCCTTAGTTCCTTTATATCTGCAATGTTTTTTCTTGAGACATCATCTTCCTTCTTTTCTTCTTTTGCTTGACTGATTTCATTTTTCAGTCTGTTGTTTTTCTCTTCATTTTCTTCTGTTAGATCAACAACTTTTGTTTTCAATATTTTGATCTTATCTTCTTTGTTTTCTAACTTAATATTTTGCTCAGATATGATTTATTTATTGTATTTGAGCTTTTCTTTTATTTCCAGGATATGCTTATGATTTCCAAGCTCATTATCTTCCTTCTCCTTTTCTTTTAATGAACTAATTTCTTTATTTATCTTCTCGATCTCCTCATCTTTCTCTTCTAACTGATTTTCCTATTCATATATTATCTTATCATTGTCCTTGAGAATTTCCTTTATTTTCAAGACATGTTTTTTACTCTTTTCAAGGAATTCTTGAGTGTAGTCATGAAGATAGCTATAGTCTGATTTATTATGGTGATAAAGGTATTCAGAGAGACTCCAATCAACCTTTTCTTTGGCCTTTGATAGTTTTTCTTCTTATTATTCCATGGGTTAGATGCTAACAAAACATTATGTTATTGTATCTGAGTCTTCTTATTTGCTTGCAAAGGAGGATTAAATATCCCTGCTATTGCAATCGAAATATTGTGGAGAATCCTTACTTTTATTGAAGGTTGAGTCTTCATATTCATCCTTGATAGGAATGTATTTTGTGTCTTTATTTTTTATTTGATACATATTTTCTAACTTTAGCCATAAGTCCTGGGCAGATGTGCATATTCCTATGCTTTTGTTGATTGTATCTGATAATCCATTGAGAATAATTTTCAATGCCACTTCATTGTTCTTCCTTGGACTGTAATTTTGGATAGATTCGTTGATGTAGTTAAGTCCCAGGGATTGCTTACTACTAAATTCCAACCTCATATCCTTTTGACTTCAAAAACTGTTTCATATTTTCTCTCCATGAGGAATAATCTGTTCCATCGAATCAAGGAGATTCAATTGTGGAGAGAGCCATGTGTCCACCAATTTCTTCAGGATCTGCCTTCCATTGTTTAAACTGTGTTTGAAGGAACCTTGCTCTTATACCAATTGAAGAACACACGGCCCACAATAAGAGGGGGGGGTGTGAATTAGTGTGTGAACTATTCTAACTTTTTCTTCTTTCAAGTTACCAATTAAAACATAATTGAACATCACAATGAACATAGAGACACGAGATGTTTGTATAAAATTTTGTATAATTGATATGAACATAATAATATGAATATATGTGAAAGAGGATTTTCTTTTAGCACCAACTAAATGTTTCAGCACCAACTGAAATAAGAAGCACCAACTCTCTGCCAAGACCTGGCTTGGCACAAGACCCATCTTGCTGATAGAACCCAGTCTATCCAACTAGAGTTTATTCAACTCCAGTAGTAGCGATCCATTATATAATCAATGATCAGAGGTATACTTTAAGACACTCATCACCACATTTCATCTTCTCTGTAATTCACATGTTTCTTATGATATCTTCTTGGAATCTGCTTTGGCTTTTGATCTTTTGTACTCAACTGCAGAGACACTTCTTCTCACCACTTTTTCTTGTTTATATAAGCTTCAAACTAGTGTGAGATTTAAAACATCATGTCCCTTTATTTGAAACATTGTACCTTTTCATTTAAAATGATAAACTAAACTTTAATTATTATCATTTTTCCTTTTTTTTTATTCTTTATTCATATTTTCATGATTTATTCTCTTTTAATCATGACTATGTATCAGTTCATTCTTTGACCATCGTGCCTCTTTGATTAATCAATCTTAATTACTATTTATTTATTTTACGTTCAAGGTTTTTCATAAATTGATCACAGTTATGGATCAATTTAATCCTTTAAACTTGATCCTGAATCTCAGTTATATTCTCAGAGACCAGATTCTATGGAGGCGCTTCCTTCAAACCATTTCAAATGACTGTGCATCACAGGACCATGGGTTTTACCAACTATAGTGATGTATATTAAAATGCTTATAGCATATGACCATCGGCGTGGAACCACGGGATTACCAACTAAGCGACTTACATTCTGTCCCTTTAAACCTTTTTACCATATGACCAATGACGGTGACCTCACGCTTAGGCAATTAGACCAAACAAGCACTTGAGCACTTTATTAAATCAACGGTCACGATTCTATCTCTGATGGGATGGACGTCTGACGAGATTTCATCACTTCGACTTTCAGGTCTTCATGACTTCCAATATTTTAGAATTCCCGATCACGAAGTTGTCAGTTAGATCAAACGGTTCATGTTTATAATTGTGGAGATAGATCAACGGTAAGCTTTAACCTTACACTCGTCATTTTACTGCTAAATCCGACAGCTATGAATTAATCATTCATCGAGATGGACGGTTGTCCTAATTTCAGCACTTTGTGGTTTCCAGCATGTCAAATATCCAAAGTTGTTAATCTACTGGCACATGTCCCTTTCGAGATTTCAGCATTCGGGACTTCGAAGATATTAGAGTTTTTGCCTGCTATGAAAAATGCCTGAAGTGATGTAAGTTGCTTACGTCACTTGCTGACATGTCACAACATGATTAGATGCCATGTGTCAATTTGATTCATGATTTGCACCTTCCAGGAATGTTGAATCAACTTGACACTTGTCAGTGTCTGATTGCGCCACATGTCCTTGCTGACGTAGTCTTGCTAACGTGGTGTGACATATGCCCTTCTTGAATCAACGGTCCATATCTCTTCATTATCCAATGGTTACAATTCATTCTTCTAGGGAGATGGATGGTTGACGGGATTTCAGAACTTTTCCCTTCAGGTCTTCATTACATCTAACATTTCAAAAATTTGAAGTAGATTTCTCTGAAATAAATTGGATGATCACAATTAATTCTAGAAACCATATCAATGGTCAATTTTGATCCTTACGCACTTTAATCCGACGGTTGTGACTTAATCAATGCTTGATATGGATGGACACGATGTGAACTCACTGATGTCACTTGATGACTTGGCACCTGTTGAGTACCTTCCATGTGTCACTTTGATTCATGACTTACATGTGCCTAAAATGACAATTTCAACTTGACATTTGTCACTATCTAACTGTGCCACGTGTCATAGATGACGTACTCTGCTGGCGTGGTCTATCAACGTGTTTTGTCACATGTTTTGGCTTTTCATGGTCTACTGACATGGTCTTCAATGACATCACTCAAGATGACGTGGACCTTAATATGTGTCTTACTCCTTGACTTCAGAGCTTCAGCTTTCGAGTTTATTCGCTATATGTTGTGGCCAGTCTTCCGATCTACAAAATGGTGAAATCCAGGCTAAGGGTGCTAGCTCCTCTTCCAAGGCCCATATCACATGTTCCCTTGAGTTATGACCCAGGGCTCAACGCCTGAGTATTTCACAATTTTGCATTTTGGGATTTCAAACTTATCTCTTCGCAATTTCTCTGAATCACCGAATTCGTTAATATGGTTCCACGTGCCTGCCTTCATGATCAACGATCAGGAGTGACTTTTTTATTTCATAAGTCAGCGAAATTCCAATCTCTTGCCATCTATCACATTTTCATCTCATTGATCCAACGGTTAGGAGAGTATCCGAAGGTTATCTCATATCGACGGCCTGATATCTATCTGGATCTAACAGTTGTTGATCCATGCACTTGCACATTTGAAACCATGACTTAATATAGTCGTTGACCAATCCTCCAATGATCCTTCTACTTGAAAATGATTCGACTGCTTAAAAAGAAATTGGGTTTGATCTGACGATCGATGGGTATATGGATAGTCAAAATATCAGCATTTTAACCTGCTTATCCTATCCTTTCACATTGAGATGATCCGACAACTGTTGAGGCTTCTCACTCTGGTCGAAGGGTTGCTGAGATTTTGATATTCATGTTGTTTTCTCCTCCTATTCACTATCATAGGAACATTTTTCATCCTATCATGATCAACAATAATCATGTACCATGTTTTCCCTTATGCTCTTTTGATCTTCATATTGTTCGCTCCTCATATTCGCTCCTCCTCCTGAGCTTGCGTTGTCAATCTCTACACACTATTTGACATCATCTGCTAACTGATATACTTGTACTATCAATTTGTTCACACTGTATGACATCTTATGCTAACTGATATACTGTTGACATCAATGACAAGACATCTGTGGTAATTCATCATTAACAACAGATCATCACATCGACTGTTGACATCAATGACTGTTGACATCAATGACAATCTGTCCAACAAAGCATGCATCCTCGATGTCCATGGGTCAGACCACTGGCCCATCCAACTCTGGATGGACATTCCCACCACTCCAGGATGAAAACCCTTTAGTATGGAATGGTTTTATCTCAATCACTTGGAATTTCAACAAAATACCCACACCTAGTGGAGGGATGCAAAAGTTCCACATGGATCCAAGATGTACAGGTCACAACAGAAACTCAAAAATTTCAAGTAGAAGCTCAATATTTGGAACAAACACACCTTCAGCAATATCTTTGAGGCCCAAAAGCAACTAACAGATCAAATGGGAATCATACAAAGCCAAATCCATGAGCAGGGCATAACGGAGGACCTCAAAACATAGGAAGCAACAGTAAGCCAAAAGCTAGAGCAAAGAAAAGCCCAAGAAGAGATCGTATGGAAACAAAATTCACGCATCCAATGGATAAAGGAGGGCAATAGAAACACCAAGTTATTTAATCGGTCTACCTTTCAAATAATACATGCCAATCACATTACTCAGTTACTTACAGAAAATGAGAAAACCCTTCACTCCCATGAGGTATGGAAGAAGAGATGGTCACCTATTATCAAAATATTTTGACGAAACCCCAGAGGGACAGATCACAAGCCATCACACATTTCACATAGAATATACCCTATTTAATCACAGAGTCATTGAATGCATCCCTGATATAGCCCATCACACTCGAGGAAGTAGATCAGGTGCTCCAGGACACCCCCAAAGGTAAAGCCCCAAGACTAGATGGATTCACTGCAAAAAAATTTCATCATTGCTGGAAAATGATCAGAGAGGAGGTGTGGGAGATCATCGAAGACTCTATAATATCAGGTCAATTCCTCCCCACCATTAACACTACTTTCCTCGCACTAATTCCCAAAGAAGAGATAGTAAACCACCCCAAGCAGTTCCGACCAAATGCTCTTTGCAATGTCATTTACAAGCACTTAACTAAGGTGATATCAAGAAGACTCAAGCCTATCCTCCCCTTCATCATTTCACCAGAACAATCAAGGTACGTGGAAGGAAGCCAAATTTTGGACAGTGTCATCTTAGCACATGAAGTGATCCACTCTTTACATAAGACCCGCACTCCAGGTATGCTCTTAAAACTAGACCTTTCTAAAGCTTTTGACAAGTTAAGTTGAGACTATATGCCCTCGATTTTCCTAGCCTTTGGTTTTGACCCCTCCTGGGTAGACTGGATCCTTAATCTCACCTCCTCTTCTTTCTTTTCTATCCTCATCAGCGGAGTCCCTTCTCGCCCTTTCTCTCCCACCAGAGGAATTAGGCAAGGAGATCCTTTGTCCCCATTCCTTTTCATTATCATGGAAGAAGGTCTTAGTTGTTCTATCCAGGCTACTATAGCAAACAAGACGCTAGAAGGACTACCCTTGCACAACATCAGTCCTCTGATCTCTCATAGTGAATTTTTCGATGATACTCTGATGATGGGATCCCCCATAGTCCTTGAGGCCCACACAATCCTCTCCATTATTCAAACCTTTTGTGAGGCTTCAGGAATGGACATTAACAAGGACAAGTCCTAGATCTTTTTTTTCAACAGCTCCTTGCCAATTCAAATCGACATCACAGAAATCTTGGGTTTCACTTGAAGATTCCTTCTATCCAAATACCTAGGTATACCCCTCCTTGACAAATCCCTCAGGAACATCTCTTGTGAAAGCCTCCTCACATCCTTTCCGAAAAGACTCTCCTCTTGGACCTACCGTACTCTCAATCTCCCCTTTTTCCTCATCCTTCTCCATTCAATCATGCAATCCTTGGCATTCTATACCTTCTCAATCCTAATTTTCCCTAACTTCATCCTCAACGCTATCAAAAACCTGTAAAGGAACTTTCTTTGGAAAGGGCTCAAAACAGGGAAAAAACTGGCATTGATTAGTTGGGAGAAGCTTTGCATACCCAAGGCTCAAGGGGGTTTGGGGTTAAGAGACCCTTCAACCATGAACAAAGTTTTGAGTGATAAGATCTAGTGGATATGGTTGAAGAGACCTCAAGACCTCTGGGCCAATATTTGGAGAATAAACTACACTCCCAACACAGCAGAAAGAAACCTCTTCAGATGGAATAGAGATGCCCTAGCCTCCCTGATCTGGATGACTTCCAAGTAGAATCGACACCTTGTAGTCAATCACACCTTTTGGGAAATCTGGAATGGTCAAACAAACTTCTTCTGGAATGATTCGTGGAAACAGTTACCTATTCTAGCGCAAGAGGCCTTGGATGACACCTTATGTACCCCAACTACCCAAGCGGTACTGAAAAAAGTAGTAGACTACTTGGTTAATGGTAGGATTTTCTAACAACACTTATAGGAGTTTGAGGTACATGTTTCTCCTGTTGTTGTACATTTTGATTTTTTGGTACATTCAGAATTTATTTTTCAGTGATCTCATCAAGCACTGTGTATTCTGGTGTTTATTTTTCATGTTTCTTTTCCTGCAACTAATCTTTGTACATGACCTTCTCATTGAATATGACATATCTACTCCTAATTATTTTTTGATTTTCATAATCCCATAAATGATAACTAAAAGCATTAACACTGTATCCAATAAAGGTACACTTCTTGGATTTTTCCTCGAGCTTTGTTCTATTTTCTTTATCAATATGGACAAATGCTTCACAATTGAAAGTCTTCAAAAAAGAATAGTTTACCTTTTTACCTATCCATGCATCCTATGGAATTCTACCATACAAAGATCTTTAAGGTCCTATGTTTATTAAGTAAACAATGGTATCTACAACATCTTCCCAGAAATGTAAGGGAAAACTAGCATGCAATCTCATATTCCATGCACGCTCCATGATTATCTCTTTCATCCTTTCTAACACACCATTTTCTTGTGGTGTTCATGAAAATGTATTCTCTCTATGAATCCCATGGTATGAACAATAATCATCAAACTCCTTTCTGCAATATTCACCTCCATTATTTGATCTCAGACACTTCAACCTTTTTCCTATCTCATTCTCAACCAAAGGTTTCCATTTCTTAAAAGTATCAAAAACATTAGATTTTTTTCGAATGCAATAAACCCAAGTTTTTCTAGTTGCATAATCAATAAAAGTAACATAATAATGAGAGACACCAAGATATGATACATGAGACGGTCCCCATACATCTGTATGCACAAGCTCTAACCTTTCTCTCTTATTTACTTTTCTGACTCTGAGAAATCTAACTCTCTTATGTTTTTCATAAACACAATGCTCACAGAAATCCAAATCAATTTGTTTAAGATGTGGAAACAAATTCCTTTTGTAAAGTATCTTCATCCCCTTCTCACTCATGTCTCCAATCCTTTGATTCCACAGTGTTGTATCCACTCCTGTAGAAGCTAAAGAGATAGAAGAGTCAGTATTACCAGTACATAAATGCAATGTATCTAACTTCTCTCCTTTTGCTATCACCATTGATCCTTTGGTGATCTTCCACACCTTATCTGTAAATATGGATATACAACCTTCACTTTCCAACTTCCTTATTTAAATTAGATTTTTCCTTAGATCTGGAATGTGTCTTACCTCTTTCAACAACCATTGGTTTCCATTCCTTTGCTTTATTTTTACCTTTATCATTCCAACAATTTTGCATGGTGCATCATCACCCAAATTAACCTGTCCAAAATCACCTTGAAAATAATCTATAAAATGTTTCCTATGGGGTGTGGCATGAAATGAAGCCCTTGAATATACTACCCAAGACTTAGAAATGTTATCTACAGAAAGAATCAAAGCATCTTGTAACACATCACCTATTACATTTTCTTCCTGATTTTTCTCCTAATGTCCATCTATTTGTTTCTTTGGACCTATGCAGTCTTTCTTCATATGTCCTTTCTTCCCACAATTCCAGCAATGTATCTTTCCCAATCTATATTTGAATCTTCCCTTCCTAGAATTCCCGCAATTCCCTGAGCCCTTTCCTCTATCCTTTTGTCTTCCCATGTTCTTCATGTTTAACACATTACATGATGTCTCACCTATTATTTTCTGTCGCATTTCCTCGCTAAGGATAACACCAACAACATCATCAAATGTTAAAGTGTTTGAACCAGAGACAGAGTTACTTACATCCATGACCAAGCCATTCCAACTTTATGGAAATGAGCACAAGATTAGAATATCCCCGAACTCATAATAAAAGTCCACTTTTACAAAAATTAGTTGATTAGTAACCGTATTTAATTCATTTAAATGATCTGCAACAGACCCACCTTCTGACATCTTCATATTAAATAATATCTTCATTAGAAATGCCTTATTGGACATTGAGGGTTTTTCATACATTTTATCCAATGCATCCATCATCTCCTTCGTTGTCTTTTCTTTTGAAATATTGAAAGCCACCAACACTACCAAGCTCAACTGTATCATTCCTAGTCCCTTTCTGTCAAAAACCTCTCATTCTTTGTCCTTCATGGTTGTCGAATTCTTTACTGTTCCACCCAATGGTAGGAATAGATCCTTATAATATAAATAATCTTCCATCTGCATCTTCCATAACTTGTATTTTTGGACATTAAATTTCTCGACCCTAAACTTTCCATCCTCCTCCATTTCTCCCACTCGAACCAGGAACCCTCTTTTCATGTGAGTTACCTTTCACTCTGATACCAATTGTTAGAAAAATAGGATCGCAGAGCAATAAATAAAACCAAATGTGGAAATAAAACACAGAAGATACACAATACAATAGAGACACAGATATATGTGGTTCACCTAGTGTGAGCTATGTCCACCAGAGAAATTGTAAGGTCCTTCCTTTTTATTATCCAGCAAATGAAGGGATACAACCTACAACACACCCGTTGTAACTTCCTCTTATTTCTCTCATAGTCTCCTCTATCAAAATACAATATTCACAATGATTCATAGCTGCAATACATTTCCCTCATAAAAGAGGGTTGCCTTCTAGGGAAAAAAATCCTAACATAACTTCTACCATCATATATGCGACCTTATAATGAATGGTCCATATTTACTAACAAATTACAATACACATTCTCACAATGATGAGTTAAACTCTCAAGTGTCCCAATCATTGTAACAAACCAGAATCCTTGGAATGGCATCAGTTCAAAAGAAACATAACATATATTAAATCAATCTAATTGCAAATGGTAATGAAGCATAAATGAGATTTGAAGGAACTATTAGTCTTTCTAAATGTAAGGCGAGTTACACAATTACTGTTAACAAAGTAATCTAAATCAAATAGAAACTCTACATCTAACACTACAGAACATAATCTAATTAATATTTAAAATAACAAAATACAAAACCAACTACGCATCTTAGTTTGGTGGGCCCTTGACAACTGGTAGCGAGATGGGTTACTTATAGTAGTGAGATCAAAGAAACACCATGGATTGAAATTGGAATTTGTATTATAGGAGAAAAGTCATCAATTTACAATGTGCACATAAATCCATACACAATTGTTTTGTGATAAATATGAACAAAAAATCGAAGCGACCACACACAACTTCAATTAGATATATTCATATGTTCCATGGAATTTACATTGCAGATCGAATCATTATATAGGAAATTCTATATATGTTGAGATGAGGGAAATCCTTCAATTTTGTATACTAGAGTCTCAATAATAGTTACAAAATCAAATTGTCCCTGACTTGATACAACCATCAGACAATATTATAAATTATAACAACAAATCAAATCCCATCTCGATCTCACATGTTATTAGTGAAGCCTTCCTATGGAGAAAAGATCTGAACTGAATTTGTGGAAAATTTTGAAAACAGGCTGCAACATAAATCTAGGCAAACCCAGTTTGAAAAAAACTCCATAACTTCTTAACCATGCTTGATTTTAGAAATTTTCTTGCATTATCTCAATTGATACCATCCTGCACAAAACCCATGTTCCATAATTTCAAGATTCGTCTTCATCACCTCGAGAATCATGTCAAAAGTTAATTGTTGCTAGTTTGGCACGTTTTTTACTGAAAACCCTTAACCATAGCTAGAGGCTGCCATGTTGGACCTGGGCACAAACCAAGGGACACACACTATGCTGGCATCTAGATATTCAAAACCCTTGTGGCCGAATTTTGATTGGAGATGTGGAAGTATGCCAACGAATGATTTCGAGTACTAGAAGTGAATTGGTGGTACAGGAACAAAACTAAGAAAATCATCATTAGTCTAATATATTCTACTCATTTTATGTAATCCATCAAAGAAATAAGAAATCAATAAAACATGCAACATTTATGTCTTATATCTTGTCAAAGTTGTTTAGTATGCTTTCCTTTAAGAATACATGAAAACATGGCCAAAAAGGATAGCAACCAAGTACATATGTAAGGTAAAGGTGTTGAAAAAGAGTAACTAAGATGTGCAAAATGTATCAAAACGATGAGCTAACAACAGTTTCATCCAGAACCTTCTCTCTGAGCATATTCTTCGCGGGTACCTCTCGAAAACTACAATCTCTTCCATCTCAATTGTTGGTGTCGCTGACATGGTTGATCATAGGAAGGTGAAGCATTGTCTATAGATAAAATCCGGGTTAAAAACTTGGTTCTTGTCGAAAACATCCAATTAAACGAGATATCAACAATGTAGAATGAAACCCTCATTGGAAGGTTTGTCAGGAAAAGACTCTAAGCAACCACTTTGCAGCAATGGATTGCCTAGAAAAAAAATTTGGTCCTGGGTTATGCCCCCAAAATATTGGTCTTCGCAAAAGGATGGATGGCATGGACTCCCACAATATCCTCACTGGCTTCTAGTATTTTGGTGCACAAACCCTTTTTTTGAAAAAATAATCGGTAGATTTTGATGCTACCTCTAAGAGGGTTGAATTCTCCCTAGTGTGGGTGTGAATGTCGGTACTTCCCTTGATCTTCTGGTTAGAGGAGGTATTTATGGAAATTGATATCTCCATCATCCTCTTCTCTGACACATATCGCTCCTTTACCAACTCCGACTACATGGGCATGGATCAGATCCTGGTTGAAATTAAACTTTTTGATGGCCTTGTTGAGGACATTACCATATATTTCATGGGTATGTCCTTCAAACAATCACTTAATTTCGAAGTTATTCCATTTAAATATTGTCAATTCCACTCTTATGACCACATAGCGAGGGACTCCACCAAGGGGGTTCGAAAATCTCTTTGGAAAAAAAAGAATTATGGCGAGGACTCCTCATTCAAGAATAGGCATATTTCAGATTAACTCTCGACCTCTCCATGGAATCCCATCACTTCAAAACCTCCTCTGAATCCCAAAGAAACAACATAAAAGGTGGCCCATCCACCTTCCAGTGTTCGCATGGCTAAATCTTTGGGTATGGTTTCTTTTCCCTCCCCCTTTTTAAGTCCAATATCTACTTTTGGTTCTAGTTTCAAGTTTGAATCATTATCATCTATTGGTGGTCCCATAGAAGTCCCTTTTTTTCTTAGCCTCTCAGGCCTCTTGGGAGCCAGCTCTTCCCACCTCATCCCTATTTCCCCCGAGGCCCCTCCTACCCCTTGACGCAAGTCGTGAGTATCAAAGTGCTCCTCTTTCTCCTTCTCTTCTCTCGCTTGCAATATACAGACAAGACTTCTGCTCTGATACCACTCTGATGCAACCCCGCCCTCAACGGCACGGTAACTCCACCAGGACCTCCTAGTTCTCGGCCCAAAGAGTTATCAAACTCTCCAACTCCCTCTGGAGTCCTTACCCACAGTTACTCCGGCGATCCTCCCTCCTTAGCTAATGAAGGATCGGCTCTCGCGACTTCGCGAATTCCACAACGGGGAACTGGACTCTTGGATTCCGAGACCCGATGCTCTGGTCAACGTTGACTGTCTCTCGGTAAGTCGGGACCTCGCGCTATCGCGACTCGCGACTAGCGTCTCTATACCTTCGAGGTTTCAACCTCCGAGACCCGAAGTGCCGAGATGCCGAGACTCGGAATCTCGCGACCTCGCACTCTCGTCACTCCCGAGATCAGACTTGAGGCTTCTCACTCCCAAGCTCCGATATCCCGAGATCACCTGTCACATCATCTAATTTCGACATACCCCATGCAAGACATTTCGGGACGTCGTGTTTTCGCGTTCTCGTGACCTCGTTCTACGAGAAACAGGGATCTTCCCTCGCGAACTCTTGATACATCTGACCCACAGTCAGGTCACGATCTTAGTGATTCTCCACGATGATTCAAGTCGTCAATTCTCTTCCTCTTGAAGAGTTCCTCCATTCACCACATGCATATAACAGATAAGCATAGAAAGAAGCAAACATACAAAGGCATAATATCAACAACACACAGATCTCAAACACATCCATGGAATTGAATCAGGGCTTTTCCTATTAATTCAATATCTGTACATGAAGGTTTCTTCACAAGATCTCTACTCTGCTCTCTCTTCTTGCTCCTTCTCTGAATGAATACTATCTTACAATGATACAAGGGAGGGTGTCTATACTCCGTTTTCCCTCTCGAAAGCTAAAACTGTCTAATCTATAATAAATTTCTATCTACCTGCATTAAAACTAATTAAATGCCTCATCTACCTAAGGACGAGAGCTTATCCGCTCAAGGTCCGTTAAATATACAAAGTGCGCTTCATCACATCAATATTTAATGTTTGGCGCAGCCATATTACAATGTTTCAAAATTTGAATGCTGGCGCTATCCAGTTGTTCTCTTTTTTCCTCCTCGCGCTGGCTCGCTTGATGAGTGAGCGATGCTCCTGCATCATACTCCTCAGCTCAAAAGATTTCATGGGCTCCTGCTCATGAGCTCCTGTACAGTCTGCCCATGCTTCAAAATCACTGCTTCTATCTCCCAGCTGGCATCCTCCACTGGGTGGTTCTTCCATTTCACCAGGTATTCAAAATACTGCTTCCTCCTGGTCTTCTTCCCTGCTCGTTTGTCCAGTATGCACTCCATCTCAGGCTTCTGTGCAATGGGCAACTACTTCCGCCACTGGACCACTGGTTCCTCTGTTCCAGTGCTTGTTCCTTCTATCCTGTAGGGGTATAAATCCGAAATATTGAAAATTGGAGATATCCCGATGCCCTCTGGTAACTCAAGCTCATATGCATTCTCGCCGAATTTCCTCAGAATTCTGCATGGCCCGATTTTCTTCATCTTAAGCTTGTTGTATGTTCCCCTTGGGAACCTTTCTTTCCTCATGGTGCGCCAGAACCATGTCCCCAACTTCAAACTGAAGTTGCCTTTTTCTCTGATCGGCTCTGCGCTTGTACTCTTGATTCGATTTCTGCAACCGCTGCTTCACCTCTGCGTGAAGTTCTTTCATCGCCTCAGCGAATTCTTCCGCCCTTGCGCTACTAGTCTCAACCTGTTCTGACTCTCTAAGCTCAGATACTCCTCTCAGCTGTGTCCCATACAAAATCTGAAACAGACTCCTACCTGTACTCCGATTCACAGAATCGTTGTACGCAAACTCTGCCTGTGGTAAGATCTGATCCCAACTGGTGTGATGCTCAGTCACCAGACTCCTCAACAGATCCCCCAAGCTTCTGTTGACTACTTCATTCTGCCCATCTGTCTGCGGATGGTAAGCAGAACTGAACGCCAAATCAGTCCCCAGCTTCTTCCATAGCGTCCGCCAAAAATGGCCTACGAACTTGGTATCCCGATCCGAGACTATGCTTCTCGGCAATCCATGCAATCGCACGATCTCTTTGAAAAACAAATTTGCGATGTGTGTGGCATCGCTTGTCTTATGACACGGTATAAAATGTGCCATCTTTTAGAACCTGTCCACCACAACGAAGATGGAATCCACGCCTCGTTGAGTTCTCGGTAATCCCAACACAAAGTCCATGCTAATGGCTTTCCATGGCCTCTCGGGTACGGGCAACGGCTGATAGAACCCTGTGTTCTGCTTTTTGCCATTCGCGTGTTGACATATCCGACACCTGTCAACAAACCGCTTTACATCTGCATGCATACCTGGCCAAAAATACGATTCGCTCATCTTGGCGAATGTTTTGTCATGCCCGAAATGACCTGCTAAGCCACCGCTATGTTTCTCTTTCACCAAATTCTCTCTCATAGAGCAATCTGGAATGCACAATTGGTTGCCTTTGAAAAGAAATCCATCCTGGATCAGGTAGTCAATCCACGGACTCCTATCCCTGAGAACTGGATTCTCAGCTGCCTCGTATGCCTCGCCAAAATCTGCGTCACCTGCATACATATCCTTCAGGTTCTCAAAACCCAGCGTTTTGACCCTGAACTCCTGCAGCAACAAGCACTTCCTGCTCAAGGCGTCAGTTGCCTTGTTCGCAGTCCCCGAAATGTGCTTTATGACAAAGGTGAAATTTTGCATATACTCCACCCACTTTGCATGCTTCTGATTCAGCTTCTCTTGCTAACTCACGAACTGTAACGCATGATTATCACTGTAGAGAACAAACTCCTTGGGGATGAGATAATGCCTCCACTTTTTCAATGCCTGGACAATGGCATAGAATTCTTTGTCATACGTGGAGTATTTCAACTTCGCATCATCCAGCTTCTCGCTGTAATATGCCACAGGCCTGTCATCCTGACTTAAGACCCCTCCGACAACATATCCGTTGGCGTCACACTTTACCTGGAAGGTTTTCTGAAAATTCGGTAGCACCAAAATTGGATGCTTGGTTATCTTCCGCTTCAACAGATTGAAGCTCTTTTCAGCCTCGGCTGTCCACTGAAAAATTTTATGCCGCTTCCTCACAGTGTCCATCATTGCGGCACTGATTCCACTGAAGTTCCGAATGAATTTCCTGTAGAAGCTTGTCAAACCATGGAAGCTCCTCACCTCGAAAACATTCCTCGGCGATGGCCAATTCCTGATCACCTCTACCTTCTCAGGATCCATCTTCAGCTCATTAGCTGAAATTACAAAACCCAAATAAATGAGTTCTGTCTGCATGAAGGAACACTTCTTCAAATTGATCAACAGTTTCTCCTGCTGTAGCCTTCTCATTACAATGGCCAAATGCCTCAAGTGTTCTTCCCTGGTTTTACTGAAAATCAGTATATCATCCAGGTACACCACTACAAATTTGCCAATGAATTCCTACAGGACTTCATTCATTAGCCTCATAAAAGTGCTGGGTGCATTTGTTAAGCCAAACGGCATGACCAGCCATTCGTACAAACCCTCGTTTGTCTTGAATGTTGTTTTCCACTCATCTCCCTCTCTCATCCGGATCTGATAGTATCCGCTCTTGAGATCTATCTTGGAGAAATAATTTGCCCCACTTAGGCAATCCATCAAGTCATCCATCCTCGGCAATGGAAACCTGTATCTGATGGTGATCTTATTAATCGCCCTGGAGTTTGTACACATCCTCCAGCCTCCATCCTTCTTCGAACTTAGTACCATTGGAACGGCACACGGACTTAGACTCTCTCTCACCAGTCCCTTGTCCTGCAGATCCTGAACCTGCCTTTTGACTTCCTCATTCTCTTGAGCTGTCAACCTGTACGCTGCCTTGTTTGGTAAACTTGCTCCGGGAATGAGGTCAATATGATGACTCACACTCCTCATCGGTGGTAACGAACGAGGTAGTTCGTCCACAATGATGTCAGCAAACTCTCCAAGCAGTTGCTGAATATCCTCTGGCAAGTCGTCCACTCTTGTGTTTGTCAGAACAACCCTCGGCTTCCTGACAACAAAGAATTGTGGATCCTCATCCTTCTCCAACTCTGTGAGAAGCTCTTTCCCACTCATGAGAAGTATCGTGTTGCTTACTTCTGGTTTCACCTCTTTATCTTTTATCGCCAGCAGTTTATGACTTCTTCCATCCTTCTCCAAGGTATAAGTGTTCATCCTCCCGTCATGAACAACATTTCTATCATACTGCCATGGTCTACCCAACAGTATGTGGCATACATCCATGGGAATGACGTCACACAAAATCTCGTCATGATAATTCCCAATTTTAAATTTAACTAAGCACTGTTTAGTGACACTTACCCAGTGTCCTTTTTGTATCCACGAGACCTTATATGGACTCGGGTGCTTAGTTGTTTCCAGCTCCAGCTTTTCGACCATCTCAGTTGCAACGAGATTATCAGTGCTCCCGCTGTCAATGATGACTTTGCACTTCCTGTCCTTGGCTATACAAGCCGTCCTGAACAGTCTGCTTCTCTGCACTGAGCTGTCCATTTCCTTTTCAGGCTTCAAAAGGATTTTATGCGTCCCAAGCGACCTCCCGCTATCCGCATCTTCCGACTCAGTATCGCGTCCCTGTGCCTCAGTGATGTGAGCTCTTCCTCCGTCCATTTTCCTCTCTGGACAGTCCACGGATTTATGACCGTCTTTACCACACGTGAAACATGTGATAACTCCTCCTCTGCCTCTTCCTCTACCTCGGGTACGAGGAAAAGTAGTGGCGTCAGCATATCCTCCCTGCTGATCATCTTGCTGTCTCCTCGGCTCGGCATTTTGCTGCCTCTGCTGTGAGGTTCCACCTCTTTCAGCTCTACCCTGAGGTCTTTTCCAATCCTCCCTGGGCTTTTGAATTTCTTTCTGGGCAACCACCTTGCCTCTAGGTTGGCTTCTGCCTCGCCCTCGCTATCCCTGCTTGCGGCTCAGCTTTTCCTCGGCTTTCAGAGCCATTTGGTACGCATCCTCAACTGTGCGGATGGTAACCATGCTCAATTCATCCTGAATGTCATACCTGAGACCATTCAGATACCTTGCCACCTTTTCATCATCACTTTCCCGATGGCCAGCTCGAATATTGAGCCTGTAAAACTCTTCGGTGTATTCCTTCACCGTCATCAACTTCTGCCTCAGGTTCTCCATGCGCCTGAACAGTGTGATCTGGTAGTCTCTCGAAATAAATTTCGCCTTCATCTTGGCGATCATCCGATCCCAGCTCTTGATCTTCTGTTTTCCTTTGGAACGTCTGTCCGCCTGTAGCTCGTCCCACCATAAGGCTGCATGTCCCTTCAGCTTGGTGACAACATGTCTTACCTTCTTGTCCTCTTCGATGTCCTCATAATCGAAGTAGGTGTCGAGCGCTCGGATCCAATCCAGCAGCTCCTCAGCATTTAGACTTCCCTCATAGACGGGAATGTCCATCTTTGTCTTCGAGCTCATTCTCGAAATGGCTTTGATCAACCTCTCGGTTGAAGCATCTTCTACTGAGACTTCTTCAGCGTCATGTCCAGCTTCCTCTTCAATCTCAGGATCGCTGAACTCTCCTGCGTCGGCTCCATGCCTCTGGGTGGTCTCCATATCTTCGAGTCTCGCCCTGAGATCCTGAATTTGGCGCTCCATTTCAGGATTTCCTGGCTGCCTGCCTCTTCTTCGGGCGTCCCTGTCTTCCCGATCAGGTGACTGCCTTTCTCTTCTGGGCGGCATTTTGAAATCTGCTCCCCTCTGCTACCTGAACAAAGAGAATTCCACAGCCTTTCTCTGATACCACTCTGACGCAAGTCGTGAGTATCAGAGTTCTCCTCTTTCTCCTTCTCTTCTCTCGCCTGCAATATACAGACAAGACTTCTGCTCTGATACCACTCTGACGCAACCTCGCCCTCAGCGGCACGGTCTCTCCACCAGGACCTCCTAGTTCTCGGCCCAAAGAGTTATCAAACTCTCCAACTCCCTCTGGAGTCCTTACCCACAGTTACTCCGGCGATCCTCCCTCCTTATCTAATGAAGGATCGGCTCTCGCGACTTCGCGAATTCCACAACGGGGAACTGGACTCTCGGATTTCGAGACCCGATGCTCTGGTCAACGTTGACTGTCTCTCGGTAAGTCGGGACCTCGCGCTATCGCGACTCGCGACTAGCGTCTCTATACCTTCGAGGTTTCAACCTCCGAGACCCGAAGTGCCGAGATGCCGAGACTCGGAATCTGAGGATCAAGGGACTGGAATCTCGCGACCTCGCTCCTCGTCACTCCGAAGATCAGACGGGGCTTCTCCCGAGCTCCGATATCCCGATATCACCTGTCACATCATCTAATTTCGACATACCCCATGCAAGACGTTAAGGACGTCGTGTTTTGGCGTTCGTATTTCGACATACCCCATGCAAGACATTCTGGGACGTCGTGTTTTCGCGTTCTCGTGACCTCGTTCTACGAGAAACAGGGATCTTCCCTCGCGAACTCCCGATACATCTGACCCACAGTCAGGTCGCGATCTTAGTGATTCTCCATGACGATTCAAGTCGTCGATTCTCTTCCTCTTGAAGAGTTCCTCCGTTCACCACCTTTGTTCTGTGTGAACTCCACCCGGTTCCACTTCCACAGTGAACGAGGAGTTTTCCCTCCTGAGCTTTGTTCCTCTGATTCCTTCAGGGAACTTTCATGCACCCTGTGTACTCTTCAACCTTCAACCACTCTCCAAGTGACAAAGTCTTCTGGGTCCTGTGCACTCACGCTTGCAACAACTTCTCCCTTCTCTTCTCAGACTGGCTACTGAGACTCCACGTCCAACCTGCACTCACCTGCAAGGCTCGAACAACTCAAACCCAACTCTGGGAAAAAGAGAACAAAAGTTCAACCACTTAGCCTCCTCGACGCACTCTATGCAGAGGTATTCAACTGCACTCGATGCAGGAATCTCCTGGCCTAAGTAGAGAAACAATTGAAACTCATTCCTTCATTCTCTCAGGTTTCGAACCTGATATGCAATCACATAAGTAGCATATAACAGATAAGCATAGAAAGAAGCAAACATACAAAGGCATAATATCAACAACACACAGAGCTCAAACACATCCATGGAATTGAATCAGGGCTTTTCCTATTAATTCAATATATGTACATGAAGGTTTCTTCACAAGCTCTCTACTCTGCTCTCTCTTCTTGCTCCTTCTCTGAATGAATACTATCTTACAATGATACAAGGGAGGGTGTCTATACTCCGTTTTCCCTCTCGAAAGCTAAAACTGTCTAATCTATAATAAATTTCTATCTACCATCATTAAAACTAATTAAATGCCTCATCTACCTAAGGACGAGAGCTTATCCGCTCAAGTTCCATTACATATACAAAGTGCGCTTCATCACATCAATATTTAATGTTTGGCGCAGCCATATTACAATGTTTCAAAATTTGAATGCTGGCGCTATCCAACTGTTCTCTTTTTTCCTCCTCGCGCTGGCTCGCTTGATGAGTGAGCGATGCTCCTGCATCACCCCTTCTTCCATCTCATCTCCTCATGTCCTCTTCTCCTCCCATGTCCTTCCCTCTCCCCCCTGCCCTTACTTCCCTCCCCCCTCTCACCCCCCAAAATATAATATATGATCCCTCTCCCGAACCCTCTCCTCCTCCCACTTTGGACTAGAAGGTGGAATTGGGGATATTGTTCCCTCTGAACAAAAACCCATCTCAAGGGGACAAAAATATTTTTTATCACAAGCTCAAAAACAAGCTAGTATTGAAGTACAATATGGAAAACAGAAAACACTTCTTGGGGCCCTTAGAGAAAACATTCCTGGCTAGGTTTCAATATGATTGTCCTCTCCCATAGATGTTGTAGGCTAGCTAAGACCACCAAAATATTAGCCATCAAAAGACTCTTCTATCTCCACTCCCCCTCAATTCCCCTCATCCAATAAATTATGATTGTTGGAAAAAAAGATGATACTTATTTCGTTGACTCCCTCCTCAGTTGGGATTTCCTTTCCCTTGACACCCAAGGAAGTTCTTGAGGGATCATTATGGGTTGGAAGAACTATTCCCGAAATCTTCTAAACTCTTGGGCCTCTCCCTATTTTCTCTTCACATACTTCTTCTCTATTGATCTCAAATATTTTAAACACTTGGGCCTATCCCTATGTTCTCTTCACACACTTCTTCTCTACTGATCTCAATTTTTACTTTCTCTACATCAACATCTATGGGCCCTACTCTGATAGAAAGGTGTTATGGAAATATTTGTTCAACACAAAATTGTGACAACACTTTATTATCATCGAAGGATATCTAAGCTTCACCATGGGAGATTGTGAAATTTGTGGGCCCTCGGCCCAAAAAGACCCCCTTTCAGACTTCTTCATTAAGAAAATGGAAGAAGATGGTTTATGTGACATACAACCCATCAAATACATCCCCACTTGGAGGAATATGCGAACAGGGAATGAAAATATTTCTAAGAGACTAGACAGATTCCTCCTTTTAGAATCATTTCTTTAGGGATCCTTGTGATCCAGGCAATGGGTGGCGTCGGGCGGATTATCTAATCAAAATTCCATCCTACTTGAAATTGATGCACCTGGGAAGAATCCCCCTATCCCCTTCAAATTCAACCCATTATGGTTGGAATCACAGTCATACCTAGATGCTATCAAGGATTGTTGGGTCCATTATAATCCTTGACTCCCATAATATATATCCATTTAGTTCATGACAAATCTAAAGAGAAAAAAAGAGACCTCTATTTCTCAGAATAAATAAAGAAAGCAATCTGGAAACAAAGACTTGTCTGATATTGAATAAAATATGATGGCTTGGCACACAAAATAAACCCAGGGGCATCTCTCGAAGGATATGAAGGATGAATACAAAACTCTAGACCTCCAAAGAAGACAAATCTTCCAAAATAAAGAACATGAGTTGAGAATGAGAAGCAGAGCTCTTTGGTTGCAAGATAGAGGTGAAAACCCCCAAAAAAATCACCATTTTTCAAATAGCAGAAAGCTACACAACATCATCTGGTCAATTACCAGAAGTGATGGATCAAAGGCTTCATCCTTTGAACACATAACACTTGAAGGCACATCCTACTTTGAATCTCTCTTCAAAGTAGACTCTAGGGTGAACATCGATACCATCATCAAAGTGTTAGGTCTCTTCCCCAAATTCATCTCCCTTAAGGATAATAAAAAAATTATGGAAGAAATATCAAAGAAAGAATTGGAAAAAATCATCCATAGTTTTCAGGAGGAAAAACTTTTGGGGCCAGATGGTTTTCCAATAGATTTCTACAAAGTATTCTTTGAGATCATAGACGAGGACCTCTTAAAAATGATCAAACACTCAAGAAGATATGGACAAATATATGCCCCCTTTAATGCCACCTTCATAGCCCTCATTCCAAAAGTGGACAACCCTTCAAGTTTCTATCAATTGAGGCCTATATCGCTCTACTATAGTGTCTACAAAATTATTTCCAAAATCATTTCTGATAGAATCAAGTACATCCTAAGTGAAAACATCTCTGAAGAACAATTTGGTTTTCTGAGAGGAAGACAGATTCATCAAGCTATAGGAATTTCCCAGGAAGTACTTCAGTCCATACACACACAAAATCATAGATCCATCACATACAAGGTAGGATGTGGGATTGAATGAAGCATATGATATCATATGGAATGCATATACTAATGTCCTTTCCACATCCATGATCAATATATCTTATCAAAAGGACTCCTTAATTTGGTCTTTCAAACCAGATGAGACCTCTACCCCGAAGCATGGATACATGGAGTTAATTATGGAACTTATTGATGAGACAACCCCTTGGTTGGGGGGGAATATCTAGAAGATGAAATTCTCAACAAAAGAAAAACTATTCATGTGTCTCATCCTAATAAATAAATCCCCCACTTGGGAAGATCTATAGAAAAGGAACTTTATCGGGCTTGGATGTTGCCCACTCTGAAAACAGGGCTTAGAAGATATCCCACATTTGTTTCTACATTTCCCCTTCACAAAAGAAGTCTAGAAAAATATAAAGTTACTCATGGTATATCTGAAATATGGGACAAATCCACAATCGATGATGCCCTCAACTCATGTCCCTCCTCCCCTTCCACTTCATCCTACAAATCCCTTCCTCTCATAACAATATGTGGCATATATATTGCCAGAAACCATGCCATCTTTGATGATATTTATCCCTCCCCCACCCAAATATCCTCCTCCTCTCTGACCATCCTTCTTTCCTTCCCAAAATCCCCCTCTCCAAAGTAATCATCCCTTCTTTCCCCTCCCAGCATTGATCCTTCATTCCCTTAATATTTCTTTGATGGGGAAGCCCAAGTCTCTCCCTCCTCAAGAGCCACTGGGGTATCATTTATTTGGATACCTTCACAAAAATATGTTTTGCAACATATCTAGGAATTGTGAACAAAAATCTTATTGATTTTATGGCAGTAAAACTCCTCCTCACTCTGGAAAAGGAAAAAAACATTTCCCACTTAAACATATCGATGACTCTTTAATGGTGATCAAATGCATAAATGGAAGTAAAACAATGCACAAATACGCACTTCTACTAGTGTTGGATGATATCATAAGGATCCTTAATTATTTCACTCATGTCACTTTCACACATGTCTACAGGATCTGGAATCAAGAAGCGGACAAACTTTCAAAGATTGGACTAGACCCAGACCAAGGCTGCTGGAAAATCTAGGAAGACAACCCGCTTGGCTCCTCATAATATCTTCACAACTCTTAGACTACTCTCTGAATAATATTTTTCAAAGGCTCAGGGACCTATTTTTTTGTTACAAATATTTGTAGGTAATCTACTACAGATTGAATTTTTTCATGTTTTATTTCAATCCCTAAACATGGGATGACCTATATATCAATATTTTTGTAGTCACCAAACTTTAACTTATATGGACCTATTTTCTCAACCTAACCAATTTTGGATAGGATTCATACTCCTGAAAAAAAATTATGAGGCAAGTCATGCCAAGGAATGCCACGGGATATTCTATTGTAATTTTTTCTATTATGAATAAAATTACTTGCTTTTTTCTATGGGAAAAAAAACTATGGTGACAATTATGTGATGCTTGCAATGTTTATAGTATATTTTTTGTCATTGTTTCAATGATTTAAATAACTTTTTCTTATCTACTTTCAACATCCCTTTTTTATCTACAAAGTTTGGATTCTCTACATAGTCCAAACTATCTTTAGATAAACAAATTGCAAACAAATTTTGAATTCTATATGTGTAGAATTCTTTGAATATGTTCTTATATTGTACTAAAGTTGCCTAAGTGGATTTTGTTGTAATAGATAACAATTTTAGATTTTGATCAAAATGAAAATTTGAGGACCATTACTAGGTTAAAGGAGAAATATTGTGATGGTAAATGTTATTTCTCTTGCAATGAATACAAGGGCTTAAGAAAGATAATAATTAGAAGGGAAACAACTAGAAAACATTGTTATGAGTATGGGCACTTTGAAAGGGGGATTAAATATCACCCACTGGTAAGTTATTCATTATATATTTTTATTGTTATCATACTTTTTTTTATCATTTCAATATTTGATATATATACTAAAAATATTTGAATATTGTTTGTAACTACAAAGACAAAGCTTTTTGGGCTTTAATTACCTAAGAATTTGTCAAAATTAAATTATAGTAGAAATATTGGTGAACAAGTTGATGGAGATGAAGTGGATGGAGATGAAGCTAATCATATGGAAGAAAATGTTGCTAATATAATTAAGAATGATGGGATAAATAGATTGATCCATGACACCTTTTCTCTTATGGATGATAACTTTGATGATATACATGATGTACCTTTGATTAATAAGGCACAAAAATCCATATATGAAGGTTCAATGAAAAATCTTCTCTCTTCTATATTGTTGTTGGTGAAATCAAAGGTATTGAGCAATTTATCAAACACCTTTCTCACACGAATCCTAAGGTATGAAATATTATTCTTCATACATTAATAAATTCTTCTTATTTTTTATCTTTTCTATTTTTAGTGTTAATTGTATATCAAATATCTTCATTGGTTTGAGGTACATGAGTTTGGATCTAATATCTTCATCGAATGGTGTTATATACATTCCTTTGGGTTGTATTTTTAGTATTATTCTTACATGATTGTTCACCTTCATCACAAACTATTTGTGTCTTTGGACTGCAATTTTATCAATGGTTGGGAGAATTGCACCTACCAATCTATCATACGATCTCTCTAGACGAGAAAATTGAGTGCTTTTGAGTCGAATCCCTTCACCCATGCATTGTACAACCCATCCATGTACCATAAAATCACTCTAAGAAATTGATTTCCTTGTTGGGAATACGTAATCATCATTGGATTTTTTTCTTCTATTGTTGGGTGTTTCACATAGTGTTTTCTTACTTCCCACAAAGAGCACAATTTAAACCATCCTATGTGTTGATATTATGGTAGCTATGGGAGGTATTAACCTCCATATGTAACCTTTGACTAGAATAGAATATTCTAGAAGCAAGAGAAACCCTAAACAAATATGTGAAAAACATAGAAGAAATGTCAGTTCAGCAAAATATATAATATTAAGGTATTATCCTCCAGGAAGACAAGTTTACCTCACAAGAAAAAGATAAAAAAAAAAAATATAATTACCAGAAAGTCAGGTTGGCCCAGCCAGAAAATTCACTGGACAGATTAATATAAATAGAGGACGTCTTGGATCATTTGTTGACTCACTCTCACTGAGGAAACCAGAAACAATGCGCAAGTTTGGAGGAGGAGGAGGAGCAGTTGCAGTTGCACGATTTTCTCTTGTTTAGTCTTTCTGGTACTTTCTCTTGTGTTCTACCCTTGGATAAAGTGAAGTCTCTTGGTTATATGTTGATTATGGTGTGGCTTCCTAGAATCATTCTTTCTATCAAAGTTTAAGGTGCGATGGGATGGCTCTATGCCTATGGTTGGGTGAAAATGGTGTAGCATTGTCTATGGATAAACAAGCACAACATTCTCATAGATTATGGGCCCACACCACCTTCAGAACAATCTAACCACTGGAAGGTAGATATGAAACTCTCTGTCAAGATAATTGTAGCGCAATTGCAATTGCAGTTCCAATTCCTTTGTTCCAGTTCCTTCATGCCAGTTCCTTAGTTCCAATTGCACTGCCAGTTGTAGCACCAGTTACAGTACCAGTTGCAGTGAAAGTTTCTATGAAGTATTGGGACTAATTTTTTGTTATCCTAGTGCACCCTAACCCAGTGTATCTCTTGGTTGCATTGGCCAGCAAAAACGTCAAGTTTGAGTTTTTGGGTCAAATTAAAAGGTTGACTTGTCAAATTCAAAGTCAAAGTCAAAGTCAAAGGTTTACTTTTGGTCAAAAATTGATTTTTATGGTCAAAGTTGAAATTTCAGGGTTTTTAGCTTGTTCTAATCATTGAACCTTTTTTATTCAGTTTCAAACTCTTCTTGTCAAGATGGTGTCTAGTTTCATATTAGAAGACAAAATGATTGATACTAAAAATTTCAAAGGTATGCACTTGTATATTATTTTCAAGTTATATCATCCAGCAAAGCATGAGTGTGTTTGCATGGGATGTATAAGAGACCTTGTCTAAGCAGTGATTTTTTAATTCAGTACATTCAGAGGAACAAGTGCATCCTCCCTAGTAGTGAAGACTTTGGGTTTGATTATTTAAAAAATGATATGTCTCTAGTTGTTATGGCATTATTATGATATTATGTTTCATCTTGATCTATTGAAGTTATGACCATTATACTAACCCCTTAATACTAGAGATACACTTGTTGATATCCTCTCTAGGAGATATTCTTTTTCTTATGTAAATTCTTATTGTTTACAATATGAAGTTGATCTCCTTTAGGAGATGTTCTTGGTTATTGAACTAGACTCCAGGAAGGATATCTTCCATAGAGGATACCATGGAGATTTTTTTGTTCATGTTCTTTGTTCTGGGAAAGTCATAAGAGATAAATATGAGAGGGAATTAGACTCAGAGGGAGTCAGTGATCAAGAAGAATCCAACATAATTTCGTGACACTTTGAAAAATGCAAAGGGGCATGCAGCAGACAGAAGAGTGGTCCAAGGATTCTCTTAGATAGAGGGATTTGATTTCAGAGTTTGAGATGAAGGATCTTGACCGGATATATTGGGATTGGAAGTATGGCTAGAACTAGATGATATCTTCAGTGAGGAGACTAAATAGGTTTATCATGATGGAAAGGAATTCCATGGCCACACCTATGATGACACATATGAGGAAGTTGTGTGATGGGATGGGAATTTGCTTTGCAGAGAGCACCTTGTGCTAGTATATGGTTGAGCCATGAACGTATTATTGGGTTACAACATAACATGTAGGTACCTATGTTGTGGTACAAATAGATATGATTGATCTCTGATGATGAAGTATGGTTGTCGGGATATATAGTTTTTGGATTGGAAGTGTAGGAGACAGACCTAGCACCTGGGGTGCTACTTCATCTTGGGATCAAGCAGGATTTCCAAAAAAGAAGGGAAGCAAGTATATGTAGCACTGAGTTATAAATCATAGTGAGTTATGCAAGATATGAACCAGGGCAGATTTTCAAAGGATATTGCAAGAATTCAACAGAGACATGGTACATGAAGGAGTAGTGAAGCTCCATCACTTATCCACAGATGAGAAGATAGCTGACATTTTCACTAAGCCTTTATCCAGGACAAGCTTGGTAGGAATGAAAAATTTTCCCTGGTGGATTATTGATTCTTATAGCATCATGTCGATATTCCAAGATTGATCAGACGGACTTGATCATGTGGGAATAAGCCTAGATGTAATCTTCAAACTTCAATGGACTGAATATTTGAGTTGTTGATAGATATCCTATATGTGAATTGCATTGGGCATTGAAAATCTCATGAGTAGGTGAATAGCCTTGATAAGCATCAGGATTACTCTATCTCCATAGGAATCAGGCTGCATACTAGGGGAGATAGGAACCATGTACATCCAGAGTAGATGTGTTCCGATGTAGTCTTCGACGGAATGAAGACTCAAGGTGCTTGAGGTGCAATTCCACATGTCTGATATCATTGAGTTGAATGAATTCACGGAGTGATCCTATCAGAGGATCACCATGAGGTGTTTGTGGAACTAATGTGGTCATAATTATTGTCATGGGACAAGAATGACATGAGGTGTTATACACACGTGTCTAGTAGTATTGAGCTAAATGCATTCACAGAGTGATCCTATGAGAGGATCAACTATGAGGTGAATGTGGCTCCGATGAGGTCATGATTCTTTTCATGGGACAAGAATGACCCGAGGTACTAGACACATGGTGGTGGAGATGGATCATCAATATAGTTAAATGAGGCTCATGGATATTGTGATATTTTATATGATAGAAGAATACCAAGAACAAGTACGACGATATATATTTTATGATTTCTACCAAATTATGATGATAGTAATGATGATACTTATGATGATACTCATGACATGGGTGTATCCATGGGTGAGCACATCATGCGGGTGTATCCCGTGACGAGTTGTAGATCTAGTGTTATCTAGTAGGTTTTGGCCCCTAGACGAGATTGACAAGTCCACATGGGTGCATCCATGTGTGACGTGATGATGATACATGTAGAATGGTCTAAAAGACTATGTGAGTCTTTCCCATACCATGTGAATATGTATGGATGTGTTTGATACCATTAATACCTCCCTAGCTAAGAGGGAGTGTTGATATTATGGTTGTTGCGGGAGGTAGCCCCGACTAGAATATAATATTTTGGAAGTAAGAGAAACCCTAAAAATATGTTTGAAAACTATAGAATACATGTTGGCTCAGTAGAATATATAATATTAAGGTATTATCCTCCAGGAAGACAAGTCGGCCTCACACAAAAAAGATAAACAAAAAATATAATTACCATAAAGTCAGGTAGGCCCAGCTAGAAAAGTCATTGGATAGAATAATATAAATAGAGGATGTCTTGGCTCATTTATTCACTCACTCTCACTCAAGAAAATAGAAACAATGAAAACTTTTGGAGGAGGAGGAGGAGCAGCTATAGTTGCACAGTTTTCTCTTGTTTAGTCTTTCTAGTACTTTTTCCTATGCACTACCCTTGGAGAAGGTGTGCTCTCTTGGTTATATGTTGGTTAAGGTGTGGCTTATGTTGGCCCTTGACCAAGTTTTGAGGAAACATTGGTTGTGTTTGACCACTTTTGGGACTTCGATAGGCTGGTTGAATATGGAGCACCCAGGTGGAGATGAGATCGTGGGATCTCGCTTGTTTTGCAAGCTTGTGGACCCAGCAAAGGATTTTAGGGTTTATGTAACGAGTTATGGGATGTTGGCCCATGGGTTTACCCATGTTTAGGCCTCTTTGTAAATGTATAAATAAGTAGTTAAGTGATGTGAGAAGTAGATCTGGTATTTTCTATGTGCACAGTATATTTGGCTTAGTGCAAGGGATTGTAAGTTGCTTTATGTGATCTGGTTGTGTAAAGTAAGGCTTTGTGCTATTGAGGAGTTGGTTGTGTACCTTGACCTGATTTTGGGGAAGGTGAATCTAGTGCATTGTGCGTAGATCACCTATCCAGTGTGGAGTTTGGATCTATGTCTTTGTGCACATGAGCGGAGGAATGTAAGAAGATTGAAGACTAATAAAGAAGAAGAATAATTTGATGGACATAGCCCCACACTAGGGTGAACCATGTATATCATGTGTATTGATGTGCTTTGTGCGATGTTGTTTATGTGTTTATTTGCTTAGTGTTGTTGTTATAATGTGTGATGAATGGATCTGATGTTGTTTCTTAGTATTTAAATATGAATGAATGCTAGATATGAACTATTGTTATGTTTTAAGTGAATGGAAGTGCTTGATATTTATGGTTACTGCGTTGATCTGTCATAAGGATTTTATCTGCGATGTGAACGAGATTCAAGAATTAATGCATATTATTGTTCAAGTGCTCTCTTAAGTATTGTAATAACATATCTGTGTCCCAGCTTGGTTGTAGACACTTGAGTCCTGCAACCCCCCCTGCCTCTACCTCGGGTGATACTTCATCTGCTTCGCAGGTGTTACCGAAAGGGTCGGTAGTTAGGGTTTTTTTGGTGCATTGTTGAAGCGTTGAACCCTAGGTCTGCCCCTGTACCAACAACTTCCTGGAATTATTATTTCTGGCAAAGTTTAAGGTGCTCGAGGGTGGCTTTATGCCCATGGTAGGGTGACAATGGTGTAGCATTGTCTATGGTTAAATGAGCACAACATTCTAACACTCTAGACATATTAGGATTTGTTTTCTTTATTTCTAACAACATCCATGACTTGGTTTTGTTAAGTACCTATACCAGATCTGCAAATATACTTCAGAAATAACCCTGAATAAACCATAAACCATTCACTATAACATGAACACAAGAAATAGAGAAAACCCTTGAGGTAGGGTAACACCATATATTAATCCTTATGGAAGGATAAAACTCCTCAAGCAATCCTTGCTTGTACAATCACAATATTCACTCTATTTCATTACATTGCCTAGAATTCTTTATATAGCTCTCTACTCCTAGGAACCTTCTAGAGAGCTTCTCACATTTATTACATCCAACTACCATAGTGGGCCTTTATTAATATAATTGACCTAGTCCACCTTACATTGGTGATACATTTCCCATATATTAAATGACTTCCACTAATAACACACAACTACATTCCCATTGGGTACCCTAGGTACCCATATTATCTCCCTAGGTATACCACATTCTATCCCCTTCATGTTTCATCCTCGAAACATTAGAGGAAACCATACAATATGATCTGCTAAGCAATGTATGTGGTGCAAGAGTGTGACCATCCATCCATCCCAATGGAAGTCGAATGTGATGTCTATCTGTTACCTTTGCACCCTTATCTTTCTCTTCATCATGTCGTGGTTGCCATGGGATTGTTTATGTAGCTTGAGCTCTTCCCTTAGTGTTGGTAGTCTTCCATGCACCTCGTGATCGGTTTCCTGTCTGGTGCCATGCTGGTGCATAAATGTTTTGATGCACACACCCTTGCCTTGATATTTTGCATCTCTATATGATGTGGGTGGCGATATACAACAACTGTGGGAATTTGTTCTTTTTCTTCAAATCTGCAACACTTTGTGCCTTTTGTAGGAATTTGTTCTTTTTTCTTCAAATCTGCAACACTTTGTGCCTTTGAGTCAATGACCTCCTTAGCTTCCTGATTATGTCCTTCTTGTAGTTTTGCTTCATCTCCTTCTGTAGACTCTGCCTCTGATTCAACTTTAGACTATGCAATAACTTCTTTGCTATCTTCCATGGGTCCATCTTTCTTAATACGAGACACATCCTGCAATGTGATTTTCTTTTTCTTGTACCTGTTGGCAGCCAACCCAATTTTTTTTTATTGCTCTCAAAAAGCTTCCTACACCCCTTATGGTATTACGACAAATCATTGTCGCATTGTGCCTCTAGACATTCGTCTCATTTTTGCGACAATTAAAATTCAATTTCGTTTCAGTTTTCACAACTGCAAGTGTGAAAACACCTCTTTCGTTGCTTAGATTGTCGTCGTTTTTGGTTGATCTGTTGAAAGACACTTGATCATTGGTTTATCACATCACTACTAAAGGTTGTCTCGAACTTATGTTCTTGAGCATTATCTTACCTTGATTACGCATTTGGATATATTTGATTGTTAAACCTTTGGGCATAAAATTTATTGGTTTTGTTCTGATCTTATGAAAATTGAAATGGATTTGGTCTTATTGCTTTTATCCTTATTATGGATTTTCACTCAGTTATTATATGAAAATATTTGGATCATATTGTTCTCAAAATATTGGAATGCAAACATTATAATGTGCACCAAACACATGAGCAAGTTTATAAGGCGTAATGACAATGGTTTGAAAGCGCATTGATCAATCACTTTGAACTTTACAAATCGATGCTTAACA
>SNQJ01S0001727.1:143796-154100 GCA_010110895.2 Picea sitchensis
CAGGTATGGGATGGTACCACCGATGGATATTAGCAAGAATATTATGCGCTACGAGAAAAAATGTCTTGTCAACTTCCGACTTTGGATAAAAAAAATGTTTCATAAAATCAAAGAGTTTTGTTTTTTAAATCTTTGTGATTCCATTTATTTTCCTATGCAAAACTAATCTATTTCAACACTTAAGCATGCATTTTAATGTGCAAACCCTTTCAAATTTCTTTGAAAAGAAAACTTACCTAACGTATCTTCTAACTCATTAATCCAACTTAAATTGTTGGATTAATTTATTCCTCTACCTAACTACTTTGGCGAAATTTATTCTCTAACCTAACAACAACAATTTAAAATGTTTGATCATGATTAGACTATATGATTCAAACTTATTTTTCTTTGATGGAGTTTTCTTGTTTTTTCTCTTTTTTTATTTTTCTTTTATTTTCTTTTTTCTTTTTCTTTTCTTTTCTTTTATACCCTCTTTTCATTTTTTACTATATATATATATATATATACACACACACACACACACATTATCTTTTACTTTTTCTTTTTTGGGAAATCATTTGCAGAATGAAGTATTATTTACATCATAAGATCACTGAAAGAGAATAATTCAATCACCATCCGATACTATGAATTATAAGACTATAACAGTGGCTCCACTTGGGGATGGTGCTCTCCATGTGAGGTGCCAAGAACCAGTGAGTGGTCTCTCTGAATCATCTTCTCCAATAATTTATGCATCTGATTTGTTTTATTGTAGTTGTAAACCTGGTGACAACTAACCAAGAGCTTAGGGCCTTCTCTTTCGGGCTTCAACTTCTGATACAAGTCACCCACTCATGAGAGTGAAAAAATAAAATGGTATTTACAATGAACTTGGGTGATAAATTATTTTATTCCAATGAAAAGTAATGCTTGAGCCTTCTGCCATTAACAGGTCCACGTGGCAGATCTGGTCCATCCATAACCTTGATCAAGAGTGCATTGTTTCCTCTGTAAGCATGGATTATGTAAGGGCCTTTTCATATATTCTCAAATTTTCCATGCTTACCTTTCTCTTCTTTACTTGGATCCCATTTCAATACTTTGTCTCCTATCTGGAAATCATCAGCCTTGGTTCTTCTATCATAGATTTTCTCATTGTTTTCTTGGATCACTTGAGTTTTGTTGTAAACATATTCTCTGGACTGTTGCAGCTAGATGGTATGATTTATTCTCCTCTGGATGTGATTTGTTTATGCATGTACTTATTACAATATTTTCATGACAGGGACACCTAAAGAAGTGGGAAAAAAAACATTCGTTTCATAACCAACTGGTATGGGGACATGCCAATTGATCTCTTAGTAGTAAGTTTGTCTACCCATAATGCGTTGACCAGCTTGTTGTGCCATGACTTCTTGTTATCCTACAACAACGTTTTGATGATATTGAATATACTTTTGTTGGCAGACTCTGCTAATCCATTCCCCTTAGGGTAATAGGCAGTAGAGTGTCCTAAAGTGATTTGATACTTGCTACAAAACTCCACCATCTTCTTTGATTTGAATGATGATGCATTGTCAGAGACAATATTCTTGGGGCATCCAAACCTTGAAAGAATGTTAGTTTCTAAAAATTTAATAATCACAACATCAGTGGATTTCCTAGTAGGTACAACTTCAATCCACTTGGTAAAATAGTCAATGGTTGTGAGGATCCATTTGTGTTGGCCTGATGAGGGTGGATGAATTTCTCCAATGAAATCCAAACCCCATTGTTGAAAAGGAGTTTCAACTAAAATCAATTTCAAGGGTAAAGGCAGGAGTTTCCTTTTTCCTTCAAAGATTTAACAGTTATGACATGAGGTCACTTTTATATGGACATCTACAAATAAGCTTGGCCAATAAAAACCAACTCTTAGGATTTTTTTGGCAGTATCCTTCCAGTTCAAGTGTCCACCACGGTCTCCTTCATGAAATTCCTGCAAAACTTTATTAGTCTCATATTTTAATAAATAGTTTAGTAAAATCCCTTCAACATCCCTCCAATATAAATTTCCATCCAAAATATAATATTTCATAGCTTTGAGTTTAAGAAACCTAGATTATCCTTGGTCAAACCAGGACGAGCTTGTAAATGATGTAAGACAAAAATCAGGTATGCATACCAGTGAGAGGTTGAATAATCCTTTGTAACTTGTGGAGTCGCCTGCTCTTCTTCATGTTCATCCAGTGCAGCTAGAAAATTTATATACAAAGAATGAAAATTAGATTCAACCATTAATTTAGCTAATCCTTGACCCTTAATGAGATTGGTAGGTTTGATTTCAATGTTATATTCAAGGATAACAACAATCCATTTTCCCCTCTTCCCATCAGGACTATTTTGGTTCAAAATGTCTTTCACCATGGAGTTTGGGACATAAGCAATTATATGTGAATGGAGGATGTAGACTCTAAAATGTTTGATTTATTTTACCATAGCAAAAGCCTGATTTTCCATGATGTTGTATTTCAATGAATAATATCTTAGATATTGACTAAATAAAGCAATAGGCAGTTCATGCCCTTCATCATTTTTCTGCAAGAGTATTGTTGCAATAGTATGCTTAGAGGAAAAAGAGAAAAGGAGGAAATATTTTGTGAAATCAAGGCTGATAAGCATAGGGGATTTTATTAAGGATTGTTTTACTTGATCAAATGAATGTTTTTCTTCTATGTTCCATTTTATTTTTGTGTCTTTCTTCAACATGTTTGTTATATTTCTTAGAAGTTCTATCGGATTAGGGATAAATATCCTTAGAAAGTTTATTTTGCCAATGAAAGATAGTAATTCTTTTAAGTTTCTAGGATGATCTATATTTTGAATAGCTTCAATTCTACTAGGATAAATTTTGGTTCCATCCTTTGAGATGATATTCCCTATTAGTTTGCCTTCTTCTAGGCCAAACAATGTTTTCTTTGGATTGAGGGAAATTCCAAATTTCCTGCATTTTTCAAAAACTCTTCTCAGGTGGAGAAAATGTTCTTCATATGTTTTTTAAAAAATAGTGATATCATCCAGGTATATAACAATGAATATGCCTAGTTCATCCATAAAAGAAATATGAATTTCTCTTTGAAATGTAGCTCCATCATTCATTAAACCAAAAGGCATTTCCACATACATGAAAGTACCTCAAGGTGTGGTAAATGTTGTTTTTCCTTGATCATCAGGGTGGACTAAAACTTGATTGTAACCATAAAAACCATCTAACAGAGAAATTCTACTAGGCCCAACTACCTTCTGCAAAATATGATCCATTTTTAGCAAGGGGTAGTTATCTTTAAGAGAGACTTTATTGAGGTTTTTGAAATCAATGCACAGTCTCATTTCTCCACTCGTTTACCTAGTTGGAACTAAATTTGATACCCATTTAGAAAATCTTAGTGGGACAATGATCTTAGCATCATAAGTCTTTTTTATTTCTTTTTCAATCAGAGGCATCAATTTTGGGTTAATCTTCCTAAGTATTTGTTTAAAATATTTTTGGTTTTCTTTTATAGAAATTTTATGTTGTATAATGTTAGTGTCATAAGATTTTAAATCTTCATAACTCCATGCAAAAACATCTATGAATTCTCTGAATAATTATATGTATTTTTGTTTTTTAGTAGGAGGTAAAGATTTAGACAGTTTAATCATCTTTGGTTCTGGTTCAGTTCCTATGTTGTAGTCTTCATCTTCCTTTCCAGTAGGTTCAATTTTAGGTTTTTTGGATACATCATCAAAATCAAACAATTCCTCTAAAGGGACTAACCATCTAGGCAAAACATTATCCTTCAATTGAAATATGTCCAGATCTTCTTGTTTTTTATTTATTTATTTTAAGCTTTTCTTATCTGCATTTTCTCCTTCATCATCAAAATCAACATCTATATTGTCACATTCAAATTAATTTTTTAATTTTAAAAAGTTTTCAATTTGTTCATCATTTCCAAAGACTTGCCAATATTTGATGTTATCTTGGACAGCTGGTATGTTCTTTACTTCAACTTTGTATTGGCGATTAGGATGAAATGGTATTTTACAAGTACTTGTTGAGGTATCCAAACCATAAGCAAGAATGTTATGGTCTCTGGGAATGGCTAACAAGTCATATTCAGTAAAGAATTCTAGAAAATCTAGGACAACATTTCTGTAAGCTCTCAATATTGGGTGTTTAGTAGAGTATTCACCTTTGATCCATTTTATTATCAGTTAAGAATCACCCCAAATTGAAATTCTCTTAATACTAAGCTTCTTTAAAAGTTGTAAACCTAGCATTAAAGCTAGGTTCGGCTATATTGTTGGTACATTGAAAATTTAACTTGTAGGAATGACCTTATGAATGATTTTTTTTTTAATTTGAAACCCACACACCTGCTCCTGATCCTTCCTTACTAACATCCCCATCAAAGTCTAAGCTCCACAGAGGTTCATTTTTTTTAATCGGATTCCACCATTACTGTTTTGTCTTCTTCAATGTTGTAAACATCATTCTCTAAATTGGCAATTTTCTTTCCTATGTCTCCATCATTATACAAAATGAAAGAATCAAGGTCTGAATGAACATAATATAAGGGATAATTATGTGGTTTATCCTGACTACTAACCATGTATTTCATCAGTGTCTCCCTATATAATCTCCTCTGTTGACCAAACAATGGGATGGTAGCATAAGACATGTCCATTTGAAGGGTTCATTGTAACTTAGCTCTTCATGAGCGAGACAGTAACATGCCATATTTAGGAGGCATGTCAGCAACAACTATGTCCATTACCAAAATATTGGTTGGTATTTATGCTAAAGTGACACACAAATATTCGATGAGACTTATGCATTTTAATTTGCTTGAATCAAAAGAATACAAATATTTGTATGTTCTAGTGATATCAAGTCCTAATTTTTCCATAACATCTTTAGGCATAAGGTTGTGTGAAGCACCAGAGTCAAGCATGGCATTGTGCAGAGTTTTGTCATGAATGTTTAAACTAATGTAGAATGTGGGTACAACTCCATTTTCAAGTTTTCCATCAAGTTCAAGCCCAAATAATAGTTCAGGTTGATCATCAACAATATTTACTGTATCTGTACCTACATCTATGTTCATAGCTTTTATCACTTGTGATCTATATGCATTTTTATTCATATGCTTTATTAGAGGAATGGGTATCTTAAGTTTTGCTAATTCATTTTCAAAATTGAATGATGTTTGAGTTTTATTCTGGTTAGAAAAATCTGGTTTCTCAACAACATCCTTTTTTGAAGTATCTTTGGGTTGACTGGTAGAGGGAATATCAATTTGAGTTGTTTTTGAGAAAAAAACAGATGTTCTTTTGGTCGGAAATTATGTGTTCTTTTTAGGGGGAATATTAGGAATTTTCTTGGTTGATGTATCAGTTGTATTTTTAATATCAGAATTTTTCTTAGTAGGATGATCAATTGAATTCTTACTCCTCGGGTTATACTTCCTATGGACTTCCATAATTTCATCTTCAAAATCTTGTTTATCTGACTCTTCCTCATCAATTTATGTTTGTGAAATAAGGAAAAGATCATGTTCTTCTTGAGTGAGAAAAATAGAATCATTATCATTTATTCCCATTAAATTAATGTGAACATCATCAAGGCCCTGTTGACGGGCGAAATTGACCGTCCGTCAACTGAGAGAGTGGAACCGGTCCGGGGTTGTCTAATAACCCAAGCCGTTTGGAATGAACCACCCTGACGGGTTTAGCGGCTCCGTTAGCCGATCTAAGGTCTTAAGAAAACCAAAGAGTAAACTAATCTAAACTAACTATTCTAATTAAAACAAATAAAACAAACTAAACTAACATAAAACTAATAAAACACACTAAACTAACATAAAACTAATAAAACAAACTAAATTAACATAAAACTAATAAAACAAACTAATACTAACTAATATGATTAAAACTAACTATTAAACAACTAACTAATCTACTATCTATATATACAAACTACTAACTAATATTATACTAACTACTATCTAATTACTAATGGAATTATAACTTATTCACAAATATACAATATTCACAAAATGCAGATTTGAATAAAACCTGTGAAACTCATTTGCTTTCTGCCCTAAGACAGCGACAGATATTTTTTTKATTTTTATGATTTTATGAACAAGAAATAAAACTTACTGAAATTAAACGATCTAATATACTAACTGAAATTAAACAATCTAATATACTAACAAACATATTAAACAAACAAATGACAAACTGACCTGGAAACGCTCCCAATTTGTCCTATGTATGATGACTTCGAAGCTGGTCGGAGGAAGGAAACTCGCACCGGATTGATCCAAAAGCTTCTCGTAAACGATTAGCTGCAATGCTCTTTGAGTTGTTTATAGGACAAACAAGACATAAAAAATCATAACAATTATATGATTTATAAATCTCTGCAATAAGGGAAACATGTTTATGCAAAAACTTATACTTAATAATTCAACTTATGAAGAAGAGAAATCTTCCATTCAGAAACTGAATTAAGCAATTGCTATGTTTTTTATATACTGGAAGAAATCAAATATGGATTCTATTGATTGAATTATATCATTTGCAAGAGACTAAGATAGCTAAAGTAGTCATTAACCAAATGCAAATAGATACACATAAACATAAAACAAAATATTGATATCATGAAAAGCTAAAGCTGTAGCAGAATATCAAATTCTATCTTAGTCTCTATTAAAATTCCATATCCTTTTTCTCCCACGAATGAGGATGATTATTACAAAAAAAATAATGAGTATTTATAAGTTTTTCCACAGGGTAAAACCTCCCTGTGGAAGATATCAAATTGTTTACACAATCTGGGAACATATCCCAAGATCAACTAAACTAGGAAATTAAAATGAAACCAAAATATTTCAATATCCTCCAAACTGTCCATCAAATCCCATACAATTTCGAATTCACCTGTGTAGTGACGAGGCTGAAATTCTTATGCCAGCTTGGAATTAACAACAGCCGTGGATGATTCCACGTTTTTAAACAGGATAGAGCCAGTTGTTCTTTGTTTCTTATCCACTGCTTGGAGCTTGGCCTTTCGACTGGTCAGGACTGCAATCTGATCTTCCAAAGATTGAATCTTTGATTGAAGTATCGGGACATCACTATAATATCACTCAAACCATAGGCCGCATTGGTCACAGGGCATCTGTGTAGGGTTTGCACGAACAGACGAGGGTTTGGTAGCATGACTGAAGGTCTCGTCAGGCATTTTAATGTTGGGATAGCTAGGGTCGTTCCTCAGACAGGGAGGTAAATTTGACACAAAATCATAAGGAGGGTCAGCACACAATCCTTGCGAATAGGGGTATTCGCTAGCCAAGAAACGCTCAACCTCTGAATCGGAAACCTCGCTCAGAACGATAGGTCTAGACTCGGCCGAGGGTTTTGGCTTGTTTCTTGTCATTCGTGATATCAAACGGGCATTCATTTTCCCTTTGGCATTTGCAGTGAGGTTCAACTTAGGGTTTCGGCTCCCAGGCTTCTTAATGGCCTCTGCACTCTTAGTCATAGTGTCGGGTAAGTCGATAGGAGGTTTGGTCGAGGGCTTAGGCAATAGGATATGGTAGGGCACCGGGGGTAGAGGTGGTTCAACCTTAGTCTCAGTTACCACAGGTTTATCAACCTGTATAGGGTCGGTGTCTTCAAAGCCGTTACGGGCGATGAAAGCCTTCCAATCGTCACCATGTGAATTCAAGTGATGCACAACAATGAGCTTAATAAGCCCATGATGAAACAGACTGTTGTCAGCCTTGTGTCTTTTAAACTTTTTGGACATTTTAAACAGGCTTCGATGCAAATAATAGGGTATATTGAGCTGATAGCCCATAAAAACCATGAGAAAATGCAGGTGGTAGAGGAATACTAACCCGTATCGACCTTTGCAGGTGATAAACTACTTAACTATCATCAAGGTATCTCGCCAACGAGGTTTGAGTGTAGATATGGGCAGACCTCTGTCACACGAAGTAACCTTGCGTGAGAGGAAGAGTAGAGTCCATGGGACCTCCTCGACCTTGCAATTCTTGAACCATCGCTGACCTTGGCTTGGCAACCCTGTTGCAGCACTGACAAACTTCTCGTCGACCTCCAATTGAACATCTCCGACCTTGGCTCTACAGCCATCGTAGGTCGAAGCGAACTGTCATGCTACACAGAGGTTGAAACCCTCAAATCGTTCCACGAAGGTAAGCCATCCAATGTCTGTCAAATCTTGGCGGGCATTGTCAAACATCAACAGCGCTTGATGGCCATTTGGCTCAACTCTCACGGCTGGCGCCATGGAGCCGAATGCATGGTAAGGGAAGGGTTTGAATTCACCAACGCATAGAGGAGCAGAGCTACCCGAGCTAACAACAACAAACGAGTGAAAAGGGGAAGCATAAGTGCGAGCATGCGAAGGTGGTGGAGTTATTCACTGCCATGCATAACAATTAAGGCATAGTACAACCACTGATTTGCATAGTAATTCAAACCATCAAAGCATAGCTCAGTAATCATATTGTTCAACCAATGAATCAAAAGGTAAATGTTATGCCAATGCGCAATCAAACACCGTGCCAAAGTTTTTAAGCCATGAATGATACGACGTGAAACCCTTATAAAAAATATAACCATGCGCTAACGTATCACATGAAGTGTTTAACCAACGTTCGACATATAAATCAAAACTCAAACTCAACTATGCATCAATGTATCAATTCATATAATAAAAGTTCAACAAAGGTGCCAAAACGACATTTATATGTTTGACTAGCCAAAGTTTTTGAAAACATAAGGATCATAAATATATAAAAACAAAAATAGATCATACCCCTATGCATTTCATAGAATCAATGATTAGGCAAGTCATAGGATGCGAATCCAAATGCTCAATGTTTTACAAATTCAACAGAACCAAGTTATATAAAAACGACCAATGATCATAGTTCAAAACTCCTTTCAACCACATAACGATAAACAAAAGGTAAGTGCGGTAGAAATATCGATAAAAAGATCATCACAGTTCAGATAGTGATCAAAATGTGACTTTGAAAGGAAAAGTTTTCATGCTTACAGTCGTGAAAACTTAACGAAGACAAATTTTCAAATGTCGCAAGAAATGAAAGTGTCGTCTATTTGAAAAATGCGACGAAAAACTTGATGTTCGCAAGACATAGGTGTAGGAAGCTTATAAGAGAATGGAAAAAGTGAATTGGCTACCAACAATGGCGACACACTGGTAGAAGCAGTTATCTCTGTCAAAAGAAACAAATTCAGATTAGGACATCAAAGAAAATTTCAACTCAAAAATAACAATCAGAAAATTGTACTAACATCATTATCAATCATTTTTTTCCAGCAAAGTTTTAAAAGATGAAAACCAATAACAGTCTTAAGGTTAGCAAGTCATGATATTAAAGATAAAATCTTCGATACTGTTGGCATGGCCACTGCTGCCAGCAAGCGTCCATAGCCTCGACAGGGTTTCCATTTAACCCACTCTGACATCTGTATCCTGTCAAGAAGTTCTAGATCAGAATAAAGGACATTAAAGAGGTTTCTTATTTTTTACAGATTTTCATGTACCCGACATTGCTTCGCTACCAGCAGGTCTGTTCAGTACCCCGACGAAGTTGTCTTGGCGCCATGCTTGCATTTACCCGCTACCAGCAGACCTGTTCAACATCCCGGCGGGTTTACAAGCACTTCCCACAGCTCTTTATTAATAATTTTATTTTGTTTTTCTTTTGTAGATATATAGATGAGCGGGGTGACGCTGAAAGTCTTGATATTTTAGCATCTTTTAGACCTCATCATAATTTTTTAGCACTGTCCTTTATTTATCTCTAGAGATGTTTTATAAAAACAACTTTCTATGACAGGGAGACATATTTTTGAGTCATTCCTTTACGAAAAAGGGACAGCGTAAAAAGATAATAGATGATCATGACAAACTTTGCTCAGAGATTGAAATCAGTAAACTTCTTTCAAACAACAAAATTGTCCAACATAGATATCAGTTTCAAAGATATACCATTGATGTTTGTACAAATTTTCAGAAGTTATTTCAGCGAAGAAATTTTTTCTATCGTCTTTGTCTGAATGGCTCAGTGTACAGGTATGTGTATGTCCAAAAACACAAACTGATCAATCAAATCAAAATCAAAAAAAGCAAATGGAAAGACAAACAAAAATGAAAAAACTATATATATACATAATATACAAGGATAGTTATCAAGCAAAGTATCTCTTCAGGGCTTGGCCATTCACCAGAT
>SNQJ01S0001727.1:159111-171799 GCA_010110895.2 Picea sitchensis
AATAGGAAAACAAATGTTGATTACTGTTATGAGGACTATGAAGACGCCTTCTGAATAGAAGCTTAGTGCCTCTTACATAATCAGCCTTAGAATAGGTTTTATGCTCACTGTTTTTACCATTTGGAAAACAAGTGCTGATCATTGTCATGAGAGCTATGAAGATGACTTCTGAATAGGAGCTTAGCATCTCTTTCACGTTCAGCCTTAGAATCAGTCTTTGGGTTATCTCCATAAAAGATAAAACTATCTCTAAAATCCATATACTTTGGACATGCCTCTAAGTCTTACTAACACCGGATTGATAATAAATGCACTCTAATTTACTTAGGTAGACCAAGAGCTCAACAAGCACATTGCAAACTTTCTAGGTTCAAGCCTTCGGGGTTTGGATTAGGTCTATTGGTAGGAAAAGGCTTTCGGAAAGGAGGTTTATAGGGTTCTTTACTCAAGGTAGCTTCTTCAGTTGACCTTTTTAAGTCTATAACTTGATTAGACAGTTTTTGAACAACTTTAGTTAAATTTTCCAAATCAGAGTTTTCAGGTTGTGTTTTACTTTGTGTAGGCCTGGGGAGAATTTCAATCTTCTTTTTGGAAGAAGAGCTAGTTTCAGTTTCGTTGCTAGAAGAGTCCTTGAGACTAAGTATGTCTTTTTCTATCTGGCTAGCCTCCTCGAAGGCTTCTAACAGCGTGGCCTTTTTAGATCGTTTAACCCAAATAGCTATGCTTTGATGCAATGCTTTAGTGTAGTAAGCTATTACAAGACTCTCAGCCGGCATAGAATCTGCAGGGATTCAGTTTTTAAGCGTCAAGAATCTTTGATTAAAATCTTTAACTTTTTCTTTCGGGTTCATTTTTAGGCTTGAAAGATCCATGACTAAGACTTCCGGAGGTTTACCATCTCCGAATTTTTCCAAAAAGCATGACTCAAACTTTTCCCAAGACACAATGGTATGGGGTTGTTGGGAAAAGTACCATGTGGATGCATTACCCTCGAAAGTATATGGGAACAACCTACAGACAACATCTTCATGTTCAACATTGCGGAGTCTTATGGCTAACATAAATTTTTTGATATGGTCTTCAGCTATCTGTTTTGAATCAGGGTCAAACTTGGGAAGCCATTTCTCCGAGTGTTTGGGTAGAGGGTGTTGGGCTCCAGGTACAGCTACAGCATCCTGGTCCAACCAAGGTCTAGCAAGGTTGTTCTAATTTTCCATTGGGGTAGTGGGTGTGGAAGGATGAGAAGGTGATTTGCCTTCGTCAGAAGAGGAATCTCTTCCAGAAGAGGAAGGAGATGATGGAGGTGGTGAAGGAGGTATTCCAGATCCTCCTGCAACAGGATTTAAGTTTGGATTTGTAGGATTCACAGTGAGGTTAGTGTCACCTAATTGTTCTCTGATGTCAGAGAAGTCCAAAGGTTGACCCCACGGACGGTTTGGTTGCCTAAGACTAGCTAAGTCAATATGTGTTTTAATAAGAGATCGGCGGACAATCTCATATATGTCACCACCTATAGGATTAGGGGTTACTGGTTCAACTGTGACCTGTGGATCGTCGGTTGAAGTAGTTGTTGTTTGAAGGGGAATATTATCATGCGACTGGCTTCTAGTCACTATAGGTGAGCGATTAGGTTGTGGGGGAGTCTTGCGGCCACCTCGTGCCATTAATTTAGTTCAGCCCTCCTTCTAGTGCCATTTGTTGACGGGCGAAATTGATCGTCCGTCAACTGAGAGAGTGGAACCGGTCCAGGGTTGTCTAATAACCCAAGCCATTTGGAATGAACCACCTTGACAGGTTTAGCGGCTCCGTTAGCCAATCTAAGGTCTTAAGAAAACCAAAGAGTAAACTAATCTAAACTAAATATTCTAATTAAAACAAATAAAACAAACTAAACTAACATAAAACTAATAAAACACACTAAACTAACATAAAACTAATAAAACAAACTAATACTAACTAATATGATTAAAACTAACTAATCTACTATCTATATATACAAACTACTAACTAATATTATACTAACCACTATCTAATTACTAATGGAATTATAACTTATTCACAAATATACAATATTCACAAAATGCAGATTTGAATAAAACCTGTGAAACTCATTTGCTTTCTGCCCTAAGACAGCGACAGATATTTTTTTGATTTTTATGATTTTATGAACAAGAAATAAAACTTACTGAAATTAAATGATCTAATATACTAACTGAAATTAAACAATCTAATATACTAACAAACATATTAAACAAACAAATGACAAACTGACTTGGAAACGCTCCCAATTTGTCCTGTGTATGATGACTTTGAAGCTGGTCGGAGGAAGGAAACTCGCACCGGATTGATCCAAAAGCTTCTCGTAAACGATTAGCTGCAATGATCTTTGAGTTATTTATAGGACAAACAAGACATAAAAAATCATAACAATTATATGATTTATAAATCTCTGCANGAAGCTGGTCGGAGGAAGGAAACTCGCACCGGATTGATCCAAAAGCTTCTCGTAAACGATTAGCTGCAATGATCTTTGAGTTATTTATAGGACAAACAAGACATAAAAAATCATAACAATTATATGATTTATAAATCTCTGCAATAAGGGAAACCTGTTTATGCAAAAACTTATACTTAATAATTCAACTTATGAAGAAGAGAAATCTGCCATTCACAAACTGAATTAAGCAATTGCTATGTTTTTTATATACTGGAAGAAATCAGATATGGATTCTATTGAGTGAATTATATCATTTGCAAGAGACTAAGATAGCTAAAGTAGTCATTAACCAAATGCAAATAGATACACATAAACATAAAACAAAATATTGATATCATGAAAAGCTAAAGCTGTAGCAGAATATCAAATTCTATCTTAGTCTCTATTAAAATTCCATATCCTTTTTCTCCCACGAATGAGGATGATTATTACAAAAAAAATAATGAGTATTTATAAGTTTTTCCACAGGGTAAAACCTCCCTGTGGAAGATATCAAATTGTTTACACAATCTGGGAACATATCCCAAGATCAACTAAACTAGGAAATTAAAATGAAACCAAAATATTTCAATATCCTCTAAACTGTCCATCAAATCCCATACAATTTTGAATTCACCTGTGTAGTGACGAGGCTGAAATGCTTATGCCAGCTTGGAATTAACAACAGCCGTGGCTGATTCCACGTTTTTAAATAGGATAGAGTCGGTTGTTCTTTGTTTCTTATCCACTTCTTGGAGCTTGGCCTTTCGACTGGTCAGGACTGCAATCTAATCTTCTAAAGATTGAATCTTTGATTGAAGTATCGGGACATCACTATAATATCGCTCCAACCATAGGCCGCATTGGTCACAGGGCATCTGTGTAGGGTTTGCACGAACAGACGAGGGTTTGGCAGCATGACTGAAGGTCTCGTCAGGCATTTTAATGTCGGGATAGCTAGGATCGTTCCTCAGACAAGGAGGTAAATTTGACACAAAATCATAAGGAGGGTCAGCACACAATCCTTGCGAATAGGGGTATTCGCTAGCCAAGAAACGCTCAACCTCTGAATCAGAATCCTCGCTCAGAACGATAGGTCTAGACTCGGCCAAGGGTTTTGGCTTGTTTCTTGTCATTCGTGATATCAAACGGGCATTCCTTTTCCCTTTGGCATTTGCAGTGAGGTTTGGCTTAGGGTTTCGGCTCCCAGGCTTCTTAATGGCCTCTGCACTCTTAGTCACAGTGTCGGGTAAGTCGATAGGAGGTTTGGTCGAGGGCTTAGGCAACAGGATATGGTAGGGCACCGGGGGTAGAGGTGGTTCAACCTTAGTCTTAGTTACCACAGGTTTATCAACCTATATAGGGTCGGCGTCTTCAAAGCCATTACGGGCGATGAAAGCCTTCCAATCGTCACCATGTGAATTCAAGTGATGCACAACGATGAGCTTAATAAGCCCATGATGAAACAGACTGTTGTCATCCTTGTGTCTTTTAAAATTTTTGGACATTTTAAACAGGCTTCGATGCAAATAATAGGGCATATTGAGCTGATAGCCCATAAAAACCATGAGCAAACGCAGGTGGTAGAGGAATACTAACCCGTATCGACCGTCGCAGGTGATAAACTGCTTAACTATCATCAAGGTATCTCGCCAACGAGGTTTGAGTGTAGAGACGGGCAGACCTCTGTCACATGAAGTAACCTTGTGTGAGAGGAAGAGCAGAGTCCATGGGACCTCCTCGACCTTGCAATTCTTGAACCATCGCTGACCTTGGCTCGGCAACCCTATTGCAGCACTGACGAACTTCTCGTCGACCTCCAATTGAAAATCTCCGACCTTGGATCTACATCCATCGTAGGTTGAAGCGAACTGTCATGCTACACAGAGGTTGAAACCCTCAAATCGTTCCACGAAGGTAAGCCATCCACTGTCTGTCAAATCTTGGCGGGCATTGTCAAACATCAACACCGCTTGATGGCCATTTGGCTCAACTCTCACGACTGGCGCCATGGAGCCGAATGCATGGTAAGGGAAGGCTTTGAATTCACCAACGCATAGAGGATCAGATCTACCTAAGCTAACAGCAACAAACGAGTGAAAAGGAGAAGCATAAGTGCGAGCATGTGAAGGTGGTGGAGTTATTCACTGCCATGCATAACAATTAAGGCGTAGTACAACCGCCGATTTTCATAGTAATTCAAACCATCAAAGCATAGCTCAGTAATCATATCGTTCAACCAATGAATCAAAAGGTAAATGTTATTCCAACGCGCAATCAAACACCGTGCCAAAGTTTTTAAGCCATGAATGATACGACGTGAAACCCTTATCAAAAATATAACCATGCACTAACGTATCACATGAAGTGTTTAACCAACGTTCGACATATAAATCAAAACTTGAACTCAACTATGCATCAATGTATCAATTCATATAATAAAAGTTCAACAAAGGTGCCAAAACGACATTCATATGTTTGACTAGCCAAAGTTTTTGAAAACATAAGGATAATTAATATATAAAAACAAAAATAGATCATACCCCTATGCATTTCATAGAATCAATGATTAGGCAAGTCATAGGATGCGAATCCAAATGCTCAATGTTTTACAAATTCAACAGAACCAAGTTATATAAAAACGACCAATGATCATAGTTCAAAGCTCCTTTCAACCACATAACGATAAAAAAAAGGTAAGTGTGGTAGAAATATCGATAAAAAGATCATCACAGTTCAGATAGTGATCGAAATGTGACTTCGAAAGGAAAAGTTTTCACGCTTATAGTCRTGAAAACTTAACGAAGACAAATTTGCAAATGTCGCAAGAAATGAAAGTGTCGTCTATTTGAAAAATGAGACGAAAAACTTGATGTTCAGAAGACATAGGTGTAGGCAGCTTATAAGAGAATGGAAAAAGTGAATTGGCTGCCAACAGTCCCTCAACTATTTCTTCCCCTTCATCCACATAATTTTCTTGAAAAGGAGGCCTAATCTGTTGATTTGGGCCTCTTTGTTCTCTTTGTTCTCTTGGTTCTCTTTGTCTGATTTGGGGTTGATTTCTCCTAAAATTAGGATTTCGGATTTGGGGACCAGGTTGATTTTCTCTAGGAGGAGTCCTATCAGCAATGTTTAATCTATCCATCATCCTTTCCATAGTTCTAACTAAAGAGTCTAGTTTATCATCAGAGGAAGAGGTGGAAGGTTCTTCTTTTATGGTTACTCTCTTCTTTGTTATTTTTCTAGCCCTCTTAGCTAACATATTTTCCTCTACACTCACAACATCTTTCTGCATCTCTTCCAAGGTTGCAGGGTTTCTTTCTCTCAATTGATAGTACATATCAGCATCAAAACCATCGGGGAATTTAATCAAAGATAGACCTTGTGGGGGTTTAATATTGGTTGGAATTGCATTATAAATGTTATTAAATATAGTGCAATAGTCTTGCACACTTTCCCCATGCGATATTTTGATACTTTCATATTCAGATAGAATTTGAAGTGGATTTTTCTTATCTTCCCATCTGTTAAGGAATGATTGGTGGAAAGTAGTAATGTCGTTCATACTAGAAGTTGGTAAGGCTTTGAACCATTTTCTGACTTGTCCATTTAAACTCTGGGAAAACAATCTCATTTTGACATCTTCATCATCTACTTATTGCAAGTCAAATAAGTCATTCATCTTATCAACATGTTGTTGTGCAGTCATAGTTCCAGTGCCATCAAACTGAGGAATCCTAGTTTGATAGTCTTGGGGCATATTATGTAAAGGAGCATCTAAAACGAGCGGAGCATATCTTGCAACCATGATTGGTATAGGAGGATGGATAACGGATGAGCTTGTGGAAGGTGTATATGCAGAGACTCCTATGACAAGTTGGATCATTGACTGTGAAGTTGTTGGAGAGGTAGTGGAAAACACAGAAGAAGTAGGATTGGTAGATATAGGATGAACCAGTTGAGGATTAATAGATGATGCAGAAATGGTCAGGGAATAAAGTTCAACAAACTATTGAATGTAGGCTTCATGCAAAGATTGATCAAAGTATGATTCTAGATCTTGTAACTTCTCAAAATTTTGAAGGATTTTTTTATCAAGATCTGATTTTAGAGATTGTCTTTCAGGTGTATTAGGTTGGAGAATGGCTTGATCTAATACTGTTTCATCCACAAAGATTTCATATTTGGTTCTGAATAGACTATTCTCAAATGGTAGATCAAACTGAATATCTTGGATTGTGACAAATTTCTCTCGGAGAGAGGTTTCCCTAGGATACAGACTACTTCTCCCTGGACTTTCTGCTAGACTTATTTTCTTGATCAACTTTTCAGGGTTATCTACAACTTTTACAGGTTCTGGATTAGGATGAGATTTGGTGTGAATTCTTTTTGGAGCCAGAATTTAAACTTAAAAAACCTACGTAATTATTTACAAAGTTTTACAACCTATGAACATTTATCTCTTTAGATTTGAATCTTTGATTGTCCAGAAATAATTTTTTCTTACTAGGGAAGATAATCTGTAGAAGTTGGAAAAATTGTTCTTCCCTAGTATGGTCACCACTATGTTATCACTCTATAATTTCCAGAGGTTGTAGAAGAAAAGATAGAGGTGTTAGGACCCTATAATGTACCTTTTTGTTCACACTTTTTGCTACCATTACATCCTTTTTCCACTCACATTTAAACTTACATTATCACCTTACCCTATCTTTCCAAAGGTATATAACGTCTCTTCTCTTTGCTATATGTTTAATCTGTTTTGCATATAATTTTACATTACTCTCATACTTAACCATTGATCATAAACATATAAGTGTTGAAACAGTTCGAACTGCAGATTATCATTACTGTTTGAAGGCCCGTTGCTGAAACAGCCAAAAGCACGCAAACCCCATGGCTGAAACAGTCTGTGGTCTATGATGCTGAAACAACAATTCACACAGAAGAAGTTGTTACACTCTTTGTGGTCTACGATGCTGAAACAACAATTCACACAGAAGAAGTTGTTACACTCTTCGTGGTCTACGATGCTGAAAAAACAATTCACACAAAGAAGAAGTTGTTACAATCACCACAACAGCCGCAACTTGAGCCAGAATTAACCATCACTGTTGTGTGAGACCATGTTGTTGAAACAGTCAGAATGCAAATCTCGTTGCTGAAACAGCCCACGATTTGCGATGCTGAAACAGTAACAGTAGTAACAAGAAGATAAATAAAGAAGTTGTTACTCCAGCCACAACAACTACACCTCACTCAGCACCATTTCAATTATTGTAATAGCATTATGTTATGGGAGATCAGGATATCCTATTCCAGTATAGAGATTAGATCTGACTAAGAATAGGATTCAGATATGCACATGTAATTTGATGATCAAATTGTATCGGGGGGATTCTCCTCTTTAAATAAGGGGAAATCATCATTAGAAAGGACCTTTGCTTGGCTAAGAAAGGAATCATAGAGAAGGACATGTTTACTTCAGACATTGTAACATGATACAGTTGACAGATGAATAAAATATTATTCTAAGCATTCCTTCCTAGTTCCTTTCATTTCTAGGGAATCTTGTGAGAAGGGAGGGCCCACCTTCTTCACAAGATTCACCCATTAGTTCTGTAGTGTGCTAGTATTATTTTTGTTCATGCCTTAATTAAATTATGTTTTGCTGAAACTCTACTTTACTGAACTCTGTTTTGCTGAAACTCTGCTTTATTGATTATACATTGTTTTCATATAATTCATGCTTGCGTAACTGTTAATCATTCTAATTAGCAATCCTGTTTGGTGAATTTATCAAAGCGTGATAATCAGAGACAGATGCTGAAGATTCCTGCTTGGGGAATAGGTTCTCTTTCTCTGTTAAGAGATAGTTATCCTTCAGTGTGTGTCAATCATTGTTAGTAATGAGTTCATGAAAGTGTGATAATCGGAAACAGGTGCTGAAGATTCTTTCCTGGGGAATAGGGTCATGTTCTCTGTTACAAAATAGTTGGTCTTTCCTTTTGTAGTATCCTGAAATATTTCTTTCCTAGGTTGTTATTTCTTAATGTAATCCAGGATTCTTTGGATAATTATTTCTTTAAAACTGTGAACTCTGCAATAGGTAGGTTGCTTTTCTGTAATTCAAAGTAGAACTTCAGTTTGTTTAAGGCAAGGTGTGATTAATATACTTTTACTACAACTCTAGATTGATTTTGAGATTGAGCATATACAGTGTGTGATTACCTTTGAAATAAACAGACTTCCCTGGGTTGACAATTTATGTAGCACTTGATTGTTTAGTTAAATAAGCAGTTATAGTGACCAAAATTTTGGTGTCATTGTCGGGGAAGGTAATTATAGATTTCAAAAGAACTTATGTTCTTTCAGATATGAAGATTGCATGAGAGGACGCGGAGACCCTAAAGAAAATTACCCTACAGATGGAAGGGGTAGAGGAAGGGGAGGAAGAAAGACTTATATTGACGATATTATATCAAAATCTGAATCAGATGCTCCTCAACGACCAAACTCTCGGAAACCAAAATCCCAACCTTCCTTTCAAGCAAACTTTGAGACGGGGAAAGGGATTTGGAGTCCTGAGATAGCCGAGAAACCAGCAGGAAACATTGAGGACAGAGCAAGCTCAGCAGGGGAGCAAACAAAAGAAAACATGGATGAGTATAATGAAGAACTGGATCATGAAGAACAGGCAGGTCCTGAAAGAGAGGAACTCTTTTTCCACCTTAGGATTTCCTATTGGTGACCTTCCAAGAGGGGTAGCTCCCATGAATAATATTCCACTCTCAGCGCTACCTAACTTTCATGGTTTATCTTCAGAGGATCCTGATGAATTCCTTTTTGAGTTTGACATATTATGCAGAAGTTATGATTACATTTCCAATGCTCAAAAATTAAAGCTATTTCCAGCAACATTGAAAGGAAATGCACTAAGATGGTTCATGAGTCTTGGAGGTCATGTAATCACAACATGGGATCATATGAAACAAAAATTCCTTCATAAATACCAGGACTATTGCCGAACAAGAGAACAAAGAGAGGAACTATTCAAGATGATACAGAAAGAGGATGAAAATCTAGAGGACTTTGTAGAAAGGCTATAGTATAATCTACAAAGATCCAGTCACCCCCATGTAAGTAAAGATATTCTTAAAACAATATTACTAAAAGGAGTAAGGGATGACTGTCTAGATATGTTGAACATGCTTGGAAAAGGGGACATATCTAAAGAATCATATGATGAAATTGTTAACCTATGTAAAAGATGTTCAAGAGGAGCTTCAAGGAATAGATCAAATAGCAGGGATACCACATTCTCAAGAGTTCAAAAATCAGCCAGTGGAGGAGCAACAAGAGCTGAAATAGGTAATTTACTTGAAGGTTTTAAAACTGAAATGTTAAGCTCTTTTGCCTCACAAATTGATACCCTGTAGATTCAAAAGAAGCAAGCCGAAGCAGAAGCAGCTATGTCCATATTTTGTTCTAAATGCAGAGACAAGCACCCACGAAGGGAATGCCCATTGGACAAAAAGCCAATCTGTACCATCTGTGATAAGGATCATGAAACTCAACAATGCCCTTATTTACCAGGAATCAAGGCAGCATTACAACCAACTGATGAAGAACCTGAAGTTGTCTGTCTATTGACACAAAGAAGGCAATGGCAACTGCGGGGACAAGGTATGAATCCTAATATGCCATTTATATCTTCTAATCATTGGAATAACTATCCTTCTTTTAATCAAGCGAATTACCCTCCATGTAATCAAATGAAATACCTAAATCAAATGAATTACCCACCCATGCAACAAACTAACCCACCCTTTGTTGATCTGTCAATGTGGACTCCTTGGCCTCCACAACAACAACTGTATCTTAACCAATGGAATCCAAATTGGAGAGGGAAACAACCTGCATTCCCAAATCAATTACCTCAATCACAATTTCAGCAACCACTCTCCTTACCACCAGGTACTCCACCAAAAAATCAAATGATGAGGCCCCAACTACCTGTACAACCTAACCCTAATCCCAATAATAAATTTGTGTAGTGCATTGATATTCATAACCATCCTACACTTTCTCTTTTCCCTGCGCAATGCAATGATATTCATTTACGATCTGGGAAAATAGTAGAACCTATCATCGCGAATGTTACCTCTTCTGATAAAGAGGAAACAAAAAAGCATGATGTACCTGAAGAGGTACAATCATCCTCTAACACTGTTGTTGAAACAACAAAACCACCATTTCTTGAGCATTTAGCCTTGACTAAAACGCCTGAGCCACCGGCTTTCAAACATCTAGGGGAATTACAAAATCTTTATGTCAAAATTCCACTATTACAAGCACTCCGAGATGTACCAATTTATGCCAGGACTATGCAAGACATTTGTGTTAAGAAATCTGGTAGGAAAATTAAAGATCCCCTAACAGTTCATGTCATGGGTGACTTGTCTGCACTAATGTCAGGTAAAGTTCCCCTAGTTAAATATGGTGATCCCAACCACCCTACTGTCTCAGTACAAATTGGAAAAACGATAATCCCTCGAGTCCTGGTAGTCTTAGGCGTTGCTATCAATAATATGACTCTGGAAACCTCACAACTGTTACAACTGCAGAATAAAATCAGAGACACCCCAACCATCCTAGAATTAGCTGACCGTTCTACAATCAAACCAAGGGAGTCATTGAAGACCTAATTATCTCAGTGGAATCCTGGAATTATCTAGCTGACTTTGTGGTATTACAACCTAAAACAAAGTTGGGGGGCCACCCTCTAATTTTGGGCAGGCCTTGGCTAGCCACAGCAGGCGCTTTTATCAGCTGTAGATCAGGTTCGATGACAATTTCCAACGGATATGAGACTAAACAGCTTACCCTCTACCCTCACGCTACACCCTTGATTAATAATGATAATTCTGTATGGGTAGACTTTGATGATCAACTTACTCAACCCATCTTGACTATCGGACAAGCCTTAAGCCTTAAAAATGCCACCGAGGATGAAGTAATTAATAATTTTATTTTTAAACCCTCCTCCGTGACTCCAGAAACTCACAACCAGCTAGATGCACTTTTGGAGTCAAATAACCAGGAAAACCTTAACTCTGAAAACCCACCTCAAACATTAGCCACCATCTCTTCTAAAAGTATACCAGTAGAAATTGAACCTGGCAAAACATTGAACATAAACCCTAACCTGACAGATGTTGAAACACAACAATTAATGAAGTTACTTCTTGAACATAAAGAAGCATCCGCATGGGACTATACAGATATGAAATGAATCTCTCCCGAATTATGCACTCATCGTATATATATCAAGGAAGATTGTCGACCAATTTTCCAATCTCAACGATGAATGAACCCTAATTTAAGAGAAATTCTTAAAGAGGAACTTCAAAAATTGCTCAATGCAAGGTTTATATATCCTATATCGGACAGTGAATGGGTTTCCTTGTTGGTAATGGTTCCTAAGAAAAATGGGAAATGGAGAGTATGTGTAGACTATAGAGCCTTAAATAAAGCCACTCAAAAAGATCACTTCCCGTTACCATTCATTGATCAGGTGCTAGACAATTTGTCAGGGAAGAAATTTTTCTCCTTTTTAGATGGTTTCAGTGGGTATAATCAGATCAAAATTGCACCCCAAGACCAAGATAAAACCACTTTTACTAGCCCTTGGGGAACCTTTTCTTATAGAGTTCTCACATTTGGACTATGTAATGCACCAGCAACCTTTCAAAGAGCAGTTATAGGAATCTTTTCTGATATGCTTAATGACTCTATGGAAAATTTTATGGATGATTTCACCCCTTATGGTGTTTCTTTTCAGGAAGCACTACAAAACCTTGAGAAAGTACTTAAATGATGTATACAAGCCCACCTCTCCTTAAGTATATAAAAATTTCATATGATGATGAGTGAAGGAATAGTGCCTGGACATTTTATTTCATCTCAAGGAATCCAGGTGGATCCATCCAAGATACAAGTCATTAAAAATATTCCTATTCCCAAAACCCAAACAGAGGTAAGAAGTTTTCTAGGACATGTTGGATATTACAGAAGATTTATCAAAAAAAATTCCAAAATAGCTTCTCCCCTGTTTGTGTTACTGATGAAAAATGTCGAATTCAAATGGACTAATTCTTGCCAGGAAGCATTTAATACACTTAAACATCAGTTATCTACAACTCCTATTCT
>SNQJ01S0001727.1:171809-190093 GCA_010110895.2 Picea sitchensis
GCTCATTCACCATGGTATGCAGACATCGCTAACTACTTGGTTGCAGGGAAGTTACCACCACACCTATCCCACCGGGAGAAAAGAAGAATCATTCAACAAAGTGCTCGGTATAGTTGGATAAGTGGGTGTCTTTTCTACACAAGACTTGATCAAGAAATCTGAAGGTGCATTAGAGAAGATGAGGTTTATGATCTACTAAAATCCTGTCATGATGGCCCTTGTGGAGGGCATTTTGCTGATAAAAAAACAGCACATAAAATTCTCAGGATGGGGTATTATTAGCCCTCACTTTTTAAAGATGCAAAGAAATATGTTCGGGCCTATGATAGCTATCAAAGAATGGGCCAACCTAATCATAGAGATGAAATGACATTAAACCTCCAGATAGTACTCGAACCATTCGAAAGATGGGCCTTAGACTTTGTAGGACCCATTAACCCCCCATCCAATCAAAAATTTTACATAGTGATCTGCACAGATATATGACCAAATGGGTGGAAGCTAAAGCACTCCATAGAGTGACTGAAGAAGTAGTTCTAGATTTCCTTTTTGAAGACATATTCATCAGTTTTGGACTGCCGAGAGAATTAGTTACAGATGGGGGACCTCCTTTCACTTCTCGCGGTTTTAAAGACACCCTTCAAAAATATCATATTCAGCATAGAATGACTACAACATACCACCCCCAAGACAATGGATAGGTGGAAAGAAAAAATAAAGTAATAGAATCCATTCTCACAAAAACAGTGAAGGAAAACAAAAAGGATTGGTCTCACAGGCTCCCTGAAGCATTATGGGCCTACAGAACTACCTGGAGAAATACTACAGGATTCTCTCCCAATGAATTAGTTTATGGAAAATGTGTCGTCTTTCCTATGGAATTTGAAATTAAAACCTTAAGGACTGTTTTAGTTGTCAACCTTGATTTGACCGATGCACAGACAGCCAGGTTGCAGCAGCTTAATGAATTGGATAAAAAAAGACTAGATGTCATTCATCAGACAACTATGATTCAACAACAAAGATCAAAATGGCATGACAAAACTATCAAGCATAAGGAATTCCAAAAAGGTGATTGGGCTTTACTGTACGATTCTCGATTTAAAGAATTTCAAGGGAAACTACGTACAAGATGGCTCGGACCTTACGAAGTGGACATTGTTTTCCCCAATGGAATAGTAAGTCTCCTCACAATCGATGACTCTAAAACACCATTACTTGTGAATGGTCATCGGCTCCGTCTGTACCAGCGCCCCATTTCCAAAGAAGATTTTAAGGCCACATGTGTGGCAGACTCTCATTACCTCTTTTTAGAGGGGCCTCCTACCCCTCATTGCAATTAATTCTTTTTGAAATTAATTTCTTTAGTATTAGATTAGATTTCGTTTACTAATAATCCATGTCAAGAAATGGCATGTTACAATTGATTTTTGCAGATTCTCGATCAAAGAAAAGGCCTACCAAGAAAGGACAATCTTACTTCAAGAAGAGCCAAGCTTCATCTTGTGAAATACTACTTCCCTTTTTCCCCATTGTTGAAACACCATTGTTCCGCAATTTTTCGCCCTTTTTCTCCATTGCTGAAACGCCACTATTCCACAATTTTTCGCCCTTTTTCCCCATTGCTGAAACACCACTGTTCCGCAATTTTTCGCCCTTTTTCCCATTGTTGAAACACCACTGTTCTCTAATTCTTCACCCTTTTTCCCCATTGTTGAAACACCACTATTCCACAATTTTTCACATTTTCCCCCATTGTCGAAACACCATTGTTCAGTAATTTCTCACATTTTTCCTCATTGCTGAAACACCATTGTTCAGCAATTTTTCACATTTTTCCTCATTGCTGAAACACCACTGTTCAGCAATTTTTCACATTTTTTCCCCTTGCCGAAACACCACTGTTTAGCAATTTTTCGCCCTTCTTTCTATTGTTGAAACATCACTACTCAGCAACATGTCACCACTGCTGAAACACCACTTCCTCAGCAGTATTTTGCAACATCTCTCTATTCTTTCCCTGTTGCTGAAACACCAACTTTTCAGCGTTCTCTGTCAATAAGTTTTTTTTTCGCTCTCGTACTACATTTTGTCCTTCCACTAAACAAACCCTTGATACAATTTCTCTAACAAATCAAAAGTCTCTGCCATGGCCACTGCAGAACTATTATGGACAGGCACTATATTTTGTTTGAAGTACGAATCAAAAGGTAAAGATGAGGTATGTAAACTTTATATGTAAATACAATTGAACTATGGTTAATGAGAAGATCCCAACTCATTATTACCACTCATGTAAAATCATTATTTCAGTCGTACTTGAGGGGGGGGAAATATCAAAATCTTATACGATCATTTCACACGAACCGACCACAGTCGTTCTCTTTTTACCATCCTTTCATTGTTTTACCACCATTTGCATGCCTTCACCCGAAAAACTTACTCTGCACAGAAGCGGTTACTTGACTCTCTGACGATGCATTTTACTGAGCTGTTAGCTATGGGAGGCCTTGTTATATGATACGAACTTGCCACAACAGCCCTATTAGAATTGTATCCAGAATTCTATCAAATTTTTCTGTAGGCAGGATGGCTCGGTTATTTTCAGAGGCTCCAGGGATTTGATCAACAACAGGTTCTTCAATTCACTCGAAATCTTCAGGAAGATTATTCCATTGTTCAAGGGGTTCAGATTCTAGTTACAGAGGAGGATATAGCATAGGTTTCGGGTCTCCCTGTCAATGGCATTCCCTGGTTCAGCCGCAAACATATCATCCTTAATGCCCAGCAGGATTTCCTCTTGCCAGGGGAACAAATTGAGCCTAAAGGCCGGGGTGTTCAACTTAGCTCATTGTCGCCTCCTTGGTCGAAAGTTGCAGAGTTTGTCAAGCACTACCTTACCTGTGAAATCCGATACTAGGTAGTCTACCAGTACAATTTTTTCATGTTGTCTCATTTACGACATGCTAGATTGGTGAACATTCCTTATTATCTGCTCGGATGTCTTAAAAATATGTCGCATTATTGTAAAAAGGCTAAAAATCCTGCCCTTTCCCTCACCCATCACCGTCTCGCTCAACTACTTATCCAAAAGGGTTTTTTCCAACAAAACCCTCTCCTAAACAACCCACCTATAGATCCCCAAGAAGTTGTTGAATATCCTGAAAATCTTCAGGAACAGCAACCACAAAATCCTCCAGACCCTCTGGAAGTACCTAATAGTCCACCTACAGACCCAATCAATCCAATTAACCTCCCTACCATACCAAACCCATCCCACATCTTACTAGAATTATCCACTCCTACTGTTCATATCCTTAGCGATGATTCTGAACCAGACAACTCTCCCTGTCCCATCACTGAGGAAAATCCCCCATGCAAATGAAAGAAAATTCCTCTTTTTCCGCCCTTTTTACAAAGAAAACAAACAAGGACCTCAACAAGAGAAGCCACTACTTCCATTGCCCCAAACCCCCAACCCATCCGGCTAAAACCCCGTACACCTCCAACCTCCCAAATTCTGGAATTTTTACCTATTCCACCCACGGGCACTGAAACACAAGAACCAGAGGCCCAATGTGTTGAGACATCATCATTTTCAAATCAAGTAGCTGAAACACAAGAACCAGCTACTCATTCAGTAGCTGAAACACAAGAACCAGCTACTCATTCAGTAGTTGAAACACAAGAATCAGCTACTCATTAAGTAGCTGAAACACAAGAACCAGCTACTCATTCAGTAGCTAAAACACAAGAACCAGCTACTCATTCAATAGCTGAAACACAAGAACCAGCTACTCATTCAGTAGCTGAAACATAAGAACCGGCTATAGCTATCACACAAGAACCAGCTACAGTTGAAACACAAGAACCAGTTGCTGATATTGTTACCGAGATACAGGAATCAGATGCCCAGGGTGCTGCAACATTACTTTCTCTACATCAAGAAGCTGAAATACAAGAATCAGTTGTCGATCCTGTAGTTGCTCCAAAAGAACTAGCTAGTGCGGTTGTGACTGTTACACAAGAACCAGTCACCCCTCTTCTAGAACCAACAATGGCCTCTGTCTTACAAGAAAATGAGTTCCTAAGGTCTGAACTAGAATCCTACAAGCAAGAGCTAGTCATGGTAAAGGAAGCCTACGAGAAGGAACTTAAATTGTACACCCTAGCTCGCATAGCGACCATGACAGAGGAAAATACAACAGAGAAACAGTGTAGAGAGTATATGTGCAGTCAATGTGAGGACATCTATTATCAAGCAAGCTACAAAGTAATTCAAATTCCAATGCCAGGAGATTTCCTTGCACCTACGACTTTTGCAATCAAAGAAGAAAACCCTTTTGTTACACAAGAACCAGCAGGACCTTCCAAAATTAAAAATGAACCCTGGCCTACAATAATTGTCAAATTTGAAGCCCCTGTTTTTGTTAATAAAGTTGTACAAACACTATTGATGAATCTGTCCCTCCTAGCTAGATCAATACCCACACCTTTGTGGAACAAGCCACTCAGACCCTACCTCAGCCTATCACTTGCAATTTTGAAACACAAACTCAACCATGGGATGAGCAGGCAATAATGGACAAATGGAAAAAAGAGTTTTCTATTACAGAGGACAAAAGCTTGAAGGAGCACAGACTACTCTGGCTAAACCATATCTATTCAAACTGGGAAGCTTTGGAGAAAGCATGCCAGGAATCTTGTGCCCATAAGAAACAGAATAAAGAGCTAAAAGGCAAATTGCTCCTGATGTTTGACTTGGCACAAAATTTATTAGCTGCAAGGAAACCATCCTACAATTACTCTTTGTTCGTCATGGAATGACTTACATTTTTTCAGATTAACTCAATCAAAGAAGGCAGACCCCATGTAATGTTAAATCTAGCAGATTTTGTTAGAACCTTTGCAGAAGCCTCTACTATGGATCAGCACCTCCTATGTGAGGTATATCTTCATAATGAGGCCATCCCTGAGAACTGACAGCTTAACCTTAACCCTCTTGTAGGTGATATCCAGATTCGAGCACTCACATCCGTCCTTAACATTCAGATTATATGGCAGAATGACTTCCTAGCTACCAAGCATAACAAGGATAACCACCTTCTCTGGATACGGCCAGAACCACAAAATGATGCCACCTTTGTTGCAGAGTATTATCAGTTTTTGAAGAAACCAGGGATGACTCAACACATTCAGCAACTACAGACAACAGTGCTTCAGGATTGTCAACAGTTCATTAAATCCACAGAGATCGCTGCCCTACAAGAAAATAACATGTTTTGGCAACAATCTGCTGAGAAAAGACAGGAACACAATCCCTTTAGCCCCACTAATCTTGAGACAACAATCTCTAGGGTACCTAGCTACATCAAATGTGTTCAGCAATGTGCTGAAAGCTGGATAGGTTATCAGTTTCATTTTCCTATTCTGTGGATGCCAGCAGAGAAATATCAATTTCATCATAAGTTGCCCAAGAAGGCCGAAACAGCAACTTGGCAAAGGCTACAATGCATTCAAGGATTCAAAGCTCCAACAGACAGCACTTTCCACAGCTACTGCTTAAGTAACTTGCACGCTCAGAGTCAGTATTCAGATTCTGATTCAGATTGAAGTTGCTTAAGGACATGCAACCTTTTAAGTTGGGGGGGATGTTAGGACCCTATAATGTACCTTTTTGTTCACACTTTTTTCTACCATTACATCCTTTTTCCACTCACATTTAAACTTACATTATCACCTTACCCTATCTTTCCAAAGGTATATAACGTCTCTTCTCTTTGCTATATGTTTAATTTGTTTTTCATATAATTTTACATTACTCTCATACTTAACCATTGATCATAAATATATAAGTGCTGAAACAGTTCGAACTGCAGATTATCATTACTGTTTGAAGGCTCGTTGCTAAAACAGCCAAAAGCATGCAAACCCCATGGCTGAAACAGTCTGTGGTCTACGATGCTGAAACAACAATTCACACAGAAGAAGTTGTTACACTCTCTGTGGTCTACGATGCTGAAACATCAATTCACACAGAAGAAGCCGTTGCACTCTCCGTGGTCTACGATTTTGAAACAACAATTCACACAAAGAAGAATTTGTTACACTCACCACAACAGTCACACCTTGAGCCATAATTAACCATCGTTGTTGCGTGAGACCACATTGCTGAAACAGTCAGAACACAAATCCCGTTGCTGAAACAGCCCGCGATTTGCGATGCTGAAATAGTAACAAGAAGATAAATAAAGAAGTTGTTACTCCAGCCGCAACAACTACACCTCACTCAGCACCATTTCAATTATTGTAATAGCATTATGTTACGGGAGATCAGGATATCCTATTCCAGTATAGAGATTAGATCTGACTAAGAATAGGATTCAGATGTGCACATGTAATTTGATGATCAAATTGTATCGGGGGGATTCTCCTCTTTAAATAAGGGGAAATCATCATTAGAAAGGACCTTTGCTTGGATAAGAAAGGAATCATAGAGAAGGATGTGTTTACTTCAAACATTGTAACATGATACAGTTGACAGATGAATAAAATATTATTCTGAGCATTCCTTCCTAGTTCCTTTCGTTTCTGGGGAATCTTGTGAGAAGGGAGGGCCCACCTTCTTCACAAGATTCACCCATTAGTTTTGTAGTGTGCTAGTATTATTTTTGTTCATGCCTTAATTAAATTATGTTTTTTTGAAACTCTACTTTACTGAACTCTATTTTGCTGAAACTCTGCTTTATTGATTATACATTGTTTTCATATAATTCATGCTTGGGTAACTGTTAATCATTCTAATTAGCAATCTTGTTTGGTGAATTTATGAAAGCGTGATAATCAGAGACAGGTGTTGAAGATTCCTACTTGGGGAATAGGGTCCTATTCTCTGTTAAGAGATAGTTAGCCTTCAATGTGTGTCAATCATTGTTAGTAATAAGTTCATGAAAGTGTGATAATCGAAAATAGGTGTTGAAGATTCATGCCTAGGGAATAGGGTCATGTTCTCTGTTACAGAATAGTTGGTCTTTCCTTTTGCAGTATCCTGAAAGATTTCTTTCCTAGGTTTTTATTTCTTAATGTAATCCAGGATTCTTTGGATAATTATTTCTTTAAAACTGTGAACTCTGCAACAGGTAGGTTGTTTTTCTGTAATTCAAAGTAGAACTTCAGTTTGTTCAAGGCAAGGTGTGATTAATATACTTTTACTACAACTCTAGACTGCTTTTGAGATTGAGCATATACAGTGTGTGATTACCTTTGAAATAAACAGACTTCCCTGGGTTGACAATTTATGTAGCACTTGATTGTTTAGTTAAATAAGCAGTTATAGTGACCAACAAGAGGTAACTACAAAACCACTTTGTAAGCTGGGATCTAGCCCTGTCAGCTTCAAAGAGGGATATCAAGGTAATATTTAGATTTGTTTGATTTAGGATATTAGGTTAGTTATGAAAATGTAGGATTTGTTTGTTTGTTTAAAATGTCTGGTTGGTTGATTGCTTAAATTTCCATTGGGCTATGGGGTCTATCAAATCATTTTCAGATTTTATAAAGCTTATTCATAAGGCAAGGTAGCAATATTTTTTGGATCTAATCAAATTATATGAAGTGAAAAGGAAGAAATGAGAGGAAAATCCACCAAGCAAAAGAGAAATTAAGAATTCTTTTACTTAATTTCAGTTGAAAAAACATGAAATCATTCAAAAACCAGAAACACGGTATACTAAGATAATTTGTGTTCTTTAATTGTCTTTGATTGATTATAATTGGAAACACGTGAAATGATTACAGAGAATGAAAAACATTAAACAAAGAGAGAAGCACATCACCAACAGTCTAACACAAGAATCATGTGAAAGAGTCCTTTTTATTACTGGTCGATCCTGTTGAAAAATACACAGTAGCTTTCTTGGGTGAAAAACTCAACCCTCAATACTTCAAAAGGAGAAGTATTTATACAATTATTTACATCATATCCTGTCATAAATGATCAGGATATTTTGGAGGGATATCTAAACTAACTTAATCTCAAATTACAAAAATGTAGGAATCTTGTAGATCTGCTCATATTTCTGGTGTTGATTTGGTGGAAGTTGTTAATGATTTTTCTCTTTGACTTTTCTTAGTTGTTACTCCTTGTTGGATAAAACATCAAACTTGTCTTTACTCAAGTAATTCACATAGCTTATCCAACCTCTTTTTACTTGGGATTGATATATTGAGTAATTTTCTATATATTTCATCCATCTTTATGTACTTGGAAAAAGTAGGCTTAGTAATGAAAATATGTTTGATTTCATGTTGAATGCTCAAGTCAAACTGTAATGTCTCCAAGAAAGCTTTACGAGTAATGCTTCCCTGTATTCCTGCAAACTTTGAATTTTCCTTTTCCACAGTCTTAAATTTCAGGTTGTAATTAGGAAGAGTGATCAATTTGTCATTTAGCACTAATAATCTAGGAAGCCATTTCTTGTGTATCACCTCAAACTTATTGAAGAACCTATGGACACCTATGTCCATAACCTGGGACTTTTCCTCCAACTGCAACATGATGCCTTTCTTAGTCAAAACCTTCTTGATTTCCAAGATGGTTTCAGTTCTATCCTCAATCTCCATCTCTTCTAACTCTAGTTTATTTTTAGATTTTAGAAACTTGATGAGATTTGTGGCCTCTGTTGTATTTTATCTTAATTCTTCTTTGATAATTTCAATGGCTCCTCTAGATTTTTGGATTAATTCATGCTACTCAAAAATGATCTAAATAGAGGGCCAAATATTTTTCATGGATCTTTTGATATATGTCCATATGTTTTCCTTAGCTTAGGATAAGGTGTTTTCCATGGTTGTTTATTTCCCCAATTGTTGTAGTTGTTGGTTGAGCCTTTCAGACTTGTTCATTTTTGTCTGATGAGAAGCCTGGAACATTGCTTTCAGTTCTTGTAATGTATTTATCTCCTCATGTAATTTTTTAATTTATGCCCCTTGTATGGACATATCCTCCATATATTTCACTAGTTTATCAGAGGCATCTTAAATTTGTACTGGGATTGTTGTTGGGATTTATGTTGATGTAGACACTTTTGTTGTTCTAATCCCTGTCAAAGGAAGTTCATCTAGTGGAATCATGGCCAGATGCACATTCTGCTCTTTTTCTTTGATCAGGTTTTCCATATCTGCTTCCATTTCCCTTATTTGTTTGTTTTGTTCCATGATCAATTTTAACATCTCCTCTTTTTGGATTTTTGTCTCAGCCACTTCTTTAGTTTGTGAATATTTTGTGGCTGGAAGCTTCAATTGTTTTCTAAGTGATACTATATCAACATTATTTTTCTTTATCAATTCCTTTGTTGCTTTGACATTTGTTGGATCATATCCAATCTTGAAAACTAGCTCTTCTAATTATTTGATCTTAGTATATTTGGCCAAAGAGGATATTTTTCAAGCTTTAATTGGGACTAGATATTATTCAGTGATACCTTCAACTTAGAAGCAGTCATTGAGGTATTTTTCAGAGTTGAAGATATCATATCCCCTATCTTTCTATGCATATCCATATGGTCCACAGGATGGACATATTTTATATCAAACTCAAAAGCAGTCTTCTTGTAGTCTGTTGTTGTAATATTTGAGATATAAAAAAAAGTATGTAGAACAGACATAAATAGCTAGAAATGGCATATGAACAATAATATAACCAAAACAACACCACAATAATACCAAAATGATACCAGATTAACACCAGAAAGGGCACTTTGATTACTGAGAGCAATGTTCACTTGCCTCTTCGAGGGGGAAACCTCCAACAGAGTAGAGCTCTATTACAATAATATACAAGACAAAAGTTCGCATACCCTCAACTACTATTTATACTAAATATGTTTATCAAAAGAACCATCTAGAGGAAGATCCTTCTAGAAGCGGAAGCTTCTATTAGGTCTTCTTACATTGGACTTATTCTTCCTTATTTATAGGCCTTATTAATATTGACCTTTATTAAATCGAAATATATTATTCTACCTATGTGAGGGGTTAGGTCCCTAACATGTCCTCCCCCTTAAAAAAAGCCTTGTCCTGAAGGCTTGAGATGTGGAAATTGTGGTAGAATGGTAGTTGGTTCCCAAGTGGCATCTGTTGGAGTTATATCTTTCCACTGGACTAACACTTCCTTGATGGTTCGCTGACGCAGAAAATGCTCACGTTGGTCCAAAACTACTTGTGGGTGTATCCAAATGGAGCCTTCTTCATCCAACTCGGGAGGGTTGGTCTGATTTTGGCACTTAGTTCAAATCACCTTATTTAAGAAGGAAACATGAAAAATAAGATGGATCTTAGAATGACTAAGAAAATATAATTGATAGGCCACCTGTCCCACACGCTTGAGAACTATATAAGGACCATGAAAATTGGGTGCTAGTTTTTGACAATGGTCAGCCTTGAGGGAATTTTTCTTGTAAGGTTGCAGTTGAAGAAACACCTGATCCCCTTCTGCAAATTCACGTTCAGAACGACCTTCATCTGCTTTCTTCTTCATGTGATTCTAGGCCATGACCAAATTCTCTTTGAGGGTACGGAGAATAGCCTCTCGAACTGTAAGCATTTGGTCAAACGCCTGGACCTTCAAGACACCTAGAAAATATGAGAGAACTTAAGGTGGGTTTTGTCCATATACTGCTTCAAAAGGATTCATGTGGGTAGGTGTATGGTACGAAGTGTTGTACCACCATTTAGCTAGTGGTAACCATTGAGCCCACTGATTTTGTGTTTCCAAGGAAAAACACCTCAAATATGTTTCCAAACACTTGTTGACAACTTCAGTTTGACCATCAGTTTGGGGATGATAAGTTTTGTTGAGGTGAAATTGGGTGACTTGTAGCTTAAACAGTTGTTACCAAAAATTGTTGGTGAAAGTTGGGTCATGATCAGAAACAATAGAATGTGACATTCCATGAAGCGTGAAGACCTGATCCATGAAAATTTGAGCCACAATGGATGTTGTAAATGGGTGTTGAATAGAATAGAAATAAGCATACTTGGAAAGACGATCAACTACCGCCATGATGACTGATTTATTGCCCGATTCAGGTAATCCTACAATAAAATCCATAGATATATCCTGCCAAATAGCAAGTGGAATTGGAACCGATTGTAGTGTGCCAGGAGATTTGATTGTTTCTCCCTTGTTGCGTTGACACACATCACATTCAATGACAAAATTATGAACGTCATGTTTCATACCATCCCAAAAAAAAGAATTTTTGACCCTATCATAGGTTTTGGTAAACCCAGAGTGCCCAGTTGTGGGTGTAGCATGAAGCTCATAAAGTACCGTGGATTTAAGTTTTGATTGTTTACTTAAACACAAACGACCTTTATATAGAAGCTCATCATGGAGCCAAGAGTACCCTGGGGAAACTGGAGAATTGGACTGCAATTGTTGTATCAGATGTGAACTTTCGGGATCGTGTAGCCATTCCTGGTGAACAACTTGGAGCCAATCTGGTACAATGAAGGAGAGAGAAAAAAGAGACCCTTCCTCTTCATATTTTTGGGAAAGTGCATCTGCAACCACATTGTCTTTTTCTTTCTTGTAAATGATCTCATAATCATATCCAAAGAGATTAGTCACCCATTTTTGTTGCTCTGGGGAGGAAATGCGTTGTTCCATAAAATACTTGACGCTTTGATGATCTATCTTAATTTGGAAGTGTTTCCCCAATAGATAAGGGCACCAAAGATCAACGGCATGTATAATAGTCAACATTTCCTTTTCATAGATTGATTTTCCCAAATTTCGCTCAGACAGTTGTTTGTTGGTAAAGGCCAAAGGCTGACCCTCTTGCATAATGACAATGCCAATTCCTTTTCCTAAAGCATCGCATTCTAGGAAAAAGGTCTTTGTGAAATCAAGAAGGGCCAAGACTAAAGTGGTGCACATGGCCATCTTCAAGGTTTGAAAAGCCTGAGTAGCTGTTGGAGTCCAAGTGAAAGAATTATTTTTAAGGAGTGCAGTGAGAGGTGCCACAATATTTCCATAATTATTAACAAACTTCAATAATAACCTGTTAAGCCCAGAAATACACACAATCTTTTGAGAGTCTTTGGGTGAGGCCAGTATTTCATAGCTTCAATAATTTTAGGATCCACCCTCATGTCGGCCTTGCCAACAAGATGACCCAAGTACTTGAATTTCAAGGTGCCAAAAGCACATTTAGATTGTTTGAGGAAAATTTGGGGTTGAGAGAGTAGATGAAGAACTTGATCCACATGAGAAAGGTGGTATATCTAGGTTTTGGTATAGATGAGGATATCATCAAAGAAAAATAAGACAAAATGACAGAGAAAAGGGCGTAAGACATTATTCGTGAGGCTTTGGAAAGTGGAGGGAGAATTACACAAGCCAAAGGGCATGACTAAAAACTCATAGTGGCCCTCATGATTTCTAAAGGCAGTCTTAGGAATGTCTGTCTCTTTCATCCAAATCTGGTGGTAGCTAGAACAAACATCAAGTTTAGTAAAGAATTGGGTGCCACTCAATTCATCCAAGAGGTCATCAATGACAGGAATGGCAAATTTTTCTTTAATGATGAGTTTTTTTAGGGCACAGAAGTCAGGACATGTGCTCCAAGAACCTTCTTTCTTAAGGACCATGACCACAGGAGAAGAGTAGGGGCTCATACTAGGGTGGATAACACCTGCGTTGAGTAGTTCTTGAACCATTTTCTCAATTTCATTTTTTTGGGAAAAGGGGTGACGATAGGAATGGATATTGGGAGGAAGGATTCCTGGGAAAAGGGGAATGGAATGATCATGAATACTACAGGAAGGAGGGAGTCCCTGGGGAGTGAAAAAAAACACTTTATGTTTAGAGAGGATGGATTGGAGGTCCTACGACACAAAGTGTGTCTTAGTTGCTTGTATGGCATGGAGTTGGGAAATAATGCCAGAATGACTTTTTTTAGAATCTTTTCCATGCGATGGGAACTAATGATCTCTGGGGAACCGACAATGATTCCTTGGAACTTATATTGTTGGCCCTCCTGGTCAAATTGCATGGTTAATTCCTTAAAATCCATGAGAATGGGACCCAAGTTCCTTAGCCATTATGCACCCAACACAATCCCATGTCGATAGTAAACATATGAGATTTCATGTGGTAGTCACCAATTTGGAGACGCACATTTTCACTCCCTCCACATTTCATGGACCCGCCATTGGCAATCATGATTTGGAAATTATTGACTGTAGGGATATAGAAATTAGTTTCTTTGGCAATGTGGCGATGAATAAAATTATCAGTTCTTCCACTATAAACAAGAATGATGACCTCACTATGCTTGATGTAACCAATTAGCTTGCGGTTTTGGGGAGAAGAGAAGCTAGTGAGAGCATTTAGGGAAATGACTAGTTCTACTTCAGGAGGGTTTGAGGGAGGGGTTATGTCAGTGGGTTCAGGTGACATAGATACAAGGGGAGCCTCAACATCCTCTTCTGAAACATCCTCCGAGATGGCCATAAAAATATTTTGTTCCTTACACTTGTGTCCCGGAAAATTTTTGTCATCACAATTATAACAAAGGCCTTTGAGTTGGCGTTCAGCCATTTCATCCCTGGTCAATTTTTGTATCTTTAGTGGAGTAGAAGGAGGAGTGGGATTTATTGGTTTAGTGCGAGGAATAAAGGAGGGTTTATGGTTTATAGAAGAGACAACTTGTTGTGCTTCCTTATCTCTTTTAGTAGTTCCACCCAACTCTAAGGTCAAGACATGAGGATATGGGCACAAATCGCATCCTTGAGGCCACTGATAAAACATTCTCGGAAAAAAGCATCAGACATGCCCTCTGTACAAAAATCCAGTTGCTCAAAGGAAACTATAAAGTATTCCATTGTGCCAGATTGTTTCAACTTTGGCAAACATCCTAAATGGTTGGTGTTAGTGTCAAAGCATTCATAAATCTCTGCCACAAAGTGTGTCCAAGCAACATACCCTTGGCGAGAGGTTTTTCTCCATTGCCACCATTGCCAACGTTCTTGATCTAGATGGAGAACACCATACCATAGTTTGGCCAAATCATCTATGATGTCGTACAATGAGAAATAATGTTCCATTTGAGTTACCTAGCCTGTGGGATTTAATCCATAAAATTTGGTCACATCCACACGCAAAAGGAATAGGTCATGCTGAAAGTGATGGGGCTGAAAATTATGGGAATGAGAGGAGTTTTCACCTTCGATATGAAAGGGTGGGTCAGATAAGGGAGGATCTGCAGGGATATGCAGTTTGGTGCAGATCATCGAAGTGACAGATTCAAGTTGGGTAGTAATGTCTTGTTTGAGGTCTTGTTTGAGTTCCTCGATTGAGGCAGCGATGGAGGAATGCATTTTTTATTGATGGTGGAAATATTGGCACTAATTTGTCTCACTTCTTGTTGGGTCTCTGTGAAATTAGAGTGCAAGCTTCCAAGTTTTGGCTACGGGTATGGGCCATGATGACGAGGGAATTGAAAAGGGGCGGGTGGGGTCAAAACATTTTCTGAAAATTGATAGGTTTGAATGTGATAAGGGCGAAGAGAGAAATCCAATGGAATAGGTCTCAAATAATAGTTCCAACCTGATCCAGATTTTTTTAATTTTTTTTTACACGTGCAGAGTTATACTCTGATCTAAATAATACGGCAGTGATGAAATGCCCAAATTCTTAATTCGGAAGAAATGTGTAGTAATTTGGTAACTCGAATGCAGGAGATACAGTTTTGTGGCAATAGATCTTGTTTGTTCTGGTATTTTTTTTCGTCCCCAAAGGTTAGGTATTCAAGGGTTCTACAAACAAGGGTTTTCTATGTGCTATAGCTATCTAATATCTGTGTGGGGTCCAACAGTCGTACTTGGCCCAATATCTCAAGGCACCAACTAAGGAGGCTAGACCGTTCCCTTAGTCATACTACCCGACTACCTAGGTACTAGAGAGTATCTTCCCAATTTTTATTCTCGTCGACACTATAGAAATCAAGCGGTCGATATTATCTATGGAGAGCTTCAAGAAATCTAGGTCGATCCGTATACATGTGTTGTTTGATGCGCTACCACTTGAAGGGGTTCCAACAGGGTTTACAAGGGTGTCCAACAGATGTGCACTTAAGTACCACTTGTATTTCCTATGTGTATGAATCCTCGACCGTGGGTTTATGCGCGTAAAGATATATCTTTGTAGCTTAAAGATGTTGGAATACGTCTATGCCCTAAAAAAAATTAACCCACAATTTTTTGTCCAAGAAGGTGCTTTGATACCACTTGTAATATTCCAGATATAAAAACGTATGCAAAACATAAATAAATAGCTAGAAATGGCAGATGAACAATAATATAACCAAAACAACACCACAATAATACCAAAATGATACCAGAATAACACCAGAAAGAGCACTTTGATTACTAAGAGAAATGTTCACTTTCCTCTTAGACGGGGCAACCTCTAGCAGAGCAGAGCTCTATTACAATAATATCCAAGATAAAAGTTCTCATACCCTCGACTTCTATTTATACTAAATATGTCTATCAAAAGAACCATCTAGAGGAAGATCCTTCTAGAAGTGGAAGCTTCTATTAGGTATTCTTACAGTGGACTTATTCTTCCTTATTGCTAGGCCTTATTAATATTGACCTTTATTACATTGGAATATATAATTCTACCTACGTGAGGGGTTAGGTCTCTAACAGCTGCCCTCTTTAGATGGGGAACCTGTGCCTATAAGAATGCCATTTGCATTATTCCCTTCTTTGTGTCAAAAGATGACAACATTATGTGCTGAGCAGTAGAGGTATGCTTCCAGAATTGGGTGTAAGTGTTGTTGTTGAGAATCTCATTCCTTTGCTTGAGTTCCTTATATTTGTCAAAAATATTTGATTGCTTTTTTCCATGAACTGATTCAATTGTAGGAGTTATGTTTGGATTTCTTTGAGATGCTGGTGATGATGGAGAACCTGCAAACAATTTGTCTGAATGGGTTGAAGAATGTGATCCCTCCAAAACTATGGTGGACTGCATTTCTCCCTCCTTCAACAAATCTGTTGTGTGACTGGTTTTAGGCCTCTTTCTATATACCTAAAAATATTTAGCTGATACCTTTGTGACTGAAGGAGAAACTCGCTTCCTTGATCTCTTCTTTGCTTTATTTTGAGGTGTATTAGTTTGTGAAGTGGTTACAGAGATAGGTTTCTCCTCTTGTTCTTGCAATGTGTTTTCTTCCCATTCATCCTAGTTCATATACCTATCAACCTCCGGCCTCTATGTGTGCACATAGGGAGTAGTATTTTGTTTGATATTGAGTTCAGAAATGATGCCAAATGGGTCATATGACCAAGTGAATCTCAAAGGAAACTTCATTTGTTTCAAAAGGTTGTATGCTTCTTCTCCTGCTGCTTTGTTGTTGCAAATGAAAGGCCCAATCTGAGTTTTGATTTTGAATTGGGATTTATTCTTGGCTGCCACAAAATGAATTTCATCTGAATTAATCATTTGCCTTATATACTCTAATGAAAAAATACTCATTGGGAGGTATTTAGGCAATTTGTGTGGTGGAAGATCACATCCATACACTCTAATATCTATGTAGTTCTGGTATAAATAGCAGTCACCTATCTTATCCTGATCACATAGGTGCAAAACCTTCTGAATTTCTTCACTAATGTTGGGTTTTGTGGTGTTGTTCAGCAAACAAGTTGTTGGGTGGATGAATTGGTCAATGAAATCCTTAAAGTTGTACTTTGTTGAGTTATTCCTCACCAATGAGGTCCAAAATGTGATTGGTTGTGGGATTCCTTTCTCATTTAACTTCTGAAGTGAAAAAGGAAACATGTTTGTTTGATAAAATAAGAACACATAAACCAACATTGATGAATATTTGAACATTCCTTAATTTGAAAACTTAAGGAATTGCTCATGAATGCTATCAACCATGAATTGACTGAAATTGAACTTCACTGTAACCTTTTCTTCTATAGAAAATATGGACAGAAAACATAGAATAGGTTCATCTACCCATTCATCTGAATAGTAACCTAACATATATGATATGATGCATATGATGTGGTTTTCTTTTACTGTAAAAATGGAAGAGGGGTATGTTGGATTCTTCTTGGGTAATCGGGCATCTTCAGGGAGGAAGATTTCAAAGATCTAGGCTCTCTGGGGAAAGGTTAGTTTCTGGTATAGTTCATTTAGGGCTTCGACAAAGAAAAGGGTGGTTGAGTCATTTTAGGGATTTGTAACATTTGGTCAAGGGTTTTAGAGGTAATTGTGAACAGTATTTCACCAGTGGGAGATGCAATGTTAAGAACCAAATATCAATATAGCATAGAAAAACCTCAGAAAAAGTACTCAACGCCTTGAAAAAGAGAGAATTTAAGATAATAAGCCTCTTCAAGGGGGAAACCTCCTTTTATCACACTTAAATGTTCAAGTACAAGATGATTCCAAATGAAAATGTCTCCTTGGTATATAGGAGACTAGGAGGTATAATTACAACTAATGGAATAAAGCCGACATAAATAAAATAACATTACTAATCTAATATGCCCCAATTAAGGGGTAATGAGCCAATATTAGGGATGAACATGCCCCTCCCCTTGAGACAAGTGTTGTCTGCAACGCTTGAGTAACTCTGGATGCTTCTATATAAAAGACTCATCTTCCCAAGTGGAATCTTCAACCGGTAGTTTCCTCCATTTAATGAGATACTCTGAAATGGATCTATTCCTCAGCTGACGAATTCTTGTGTCAGTGATGGCTTCAGGCTCCAATATGATTTTTCCTTCTTCATCAAGTTCTAGCAATATAGTTTGAACTTGGATCTTGTCACCTATAACCTTCTTTAAGCATGAAACATGGAAAACTAGGTGTACTCGTGAATATGCAGGAAACTCCAATTTGTATGCCATAGTACCAATCTTTTGCAACACCTTATAAGGGCCATAATACTTTGGTGATAATTTATTATCCTTCTTGGCTTGCTTGAGGGACATCTATTTGTATGGTTGTAGTCTTAAAAACACTCAATCCCCTACTTCAAAACTTATTTCACTATGATGTTGATCTACTTTTTGTTTCATGCGATTTTGTGCCATGGTCAGATTGTCCTTTAAAATTTGGAGAACTTGTTGTTGATTCTCGATGTGATCTTCCACTGCTTGAACCTTAGATTTTTCTTTTAGAGAAGAAGTGATGGAAGGAGGGTGGTATCCATAAAGTGCCATAAATGGTGTCATTTTTGTTGCAGTATGAA